>JARKHS020034239.1:50000-51153 GCA_030143305.2 Amblyomma americanum | reverse complement strand
GCCCCCCCCCCTTTTCGGGGCTTCTAATGTTATCAAATTAGAAAAAGAAAGGTAAAAGCACTATCTTTCCGAAGTTCCGGTTTTTGCCCGGCCAGTGATCTCACACACGAAATCTAGGAGACAGATCTATGCAACAAGCTCTGCGCATGCTCAACTTCAACAGTACTGCGGGCGGTTATCAGTTGACAGCGAGTTGAGCGCGAAAGGTTCGCGTTCAAGAATCTACGCCGATACATAACACGCCCGCGCACTTCCGAGCCTCATGGTCAGGCAGGCTGTGTACCTACCCTCGATCCAAATCGCCCGCTGTTTACACGACCGAGAATCGCGAATGACGATGCTGAGCCACGCTTTTAAAGTTGCCGCTCGCTTCGTGCATCCATAATTTCAATTAGCAGCCCGTAAAGGCCAGACTGTTTCCCCCTCGAAACCCGAGTTCACCACAGGCGCGAGCGAGCAAAGAAAGGAAGAAGAGAAACAAAGAGACGCTGGGAAGAGCGAGTCGCGGAAACTTATTAACGAGGCAAAGACCCGCCGAAAACCTGCGGCCGCGGCAGAGTCGGCGGGGCAAGGCAGCTGGCGGCATCGAGACAACACCAACAACAAAAGGAAAGGTGAAGGAGAGCGCGCGGATGCACTTGAACAGCTGCCCCCTGAATTCCTGATGCGCGCGAGTCCTGCCCATCTCGGATGAGCGCGCCGCTCTGCCCAATGCATGCACCGCGTGAAGCCGATGTGCCCCTTGTTCGGTCCGTTATCGGTGCCGCGCTTTCGATGTCCGTCGTACCGAGTTGAGGACGAAGAGTTCGTGTTGTAAACGATGGCCGTATGTGCACATACGACCATCGTTTACAACATGAAATCTCATGAGACAGCCTCCAGGGAGACAACGTCGGCTTAGTACGTCCTAATCGGAAACTACTGCGTTGAGAATGTTACTAAAGCCGGGTGGGTGGGGGTTGGAGAATAGGGGCCTTGGAGAGCGTTGCGTTAGCTTTGGTCAAACAGGATGAGCCGCGTTTACATGAAATCGACAGAATGCGTCTTGAGTCGATTTTTTTAGAGAAAGAGCTAATATTGAGAAGGAAAGGCATGACTCGTCCTTCACTCTCTTCTTCGATGTTTTTGTGCTTACCCTCAAACATTGAACTCG
>JARKHS020034239.1:0-45000 GCA_030143305.2 Amblyomma americanum | reverse complement strand
AGGCTGATTATTGCACAGGTAGATCTCATTCATATCAGATGTGACTGCGTGGAAATCGGTTCTCGCTTTTATGCCAGTGCTCGATGTGTTCACTGAGGAACCATATCGGTGTCGTCGATGCAGGTTTGCAGGCGAAAAGACACCACAACAGTGTTCTTTCATTAGGTACCTATAGCGGCTTGTTTTTACTAGCACAATACCTGTGTGTTAAAGGCACACCTGAGGCCTCAGATATTGTCCAACACAGCAGATGGTGTGGTGAGCAATCAACATGAATCATGTTTTCAGTCATGGAGATACAGAGAGAGGTTTTATAATGAATATGTTTTCACTGAAATGTGTATTCACCTGACGGCCATCCGTCAATGTCTAGGTAACACGTTTGAGCAATAATGTATCAAAGCGTTCGTGTTTGAACCCGGCTGTTAAATAAGTTCGGCAGGCCGGGAAATCTCCGCACAGGCCGATGGTGCAGCAAATTTATTGGTATCGGTCGCCTTAGGTCATTTATTCGTAGACGAAACTGACTCTTGAAGTAAGCAATCCGAGACGGAATGAAAAAGCGACGGTAGTTTATTTTCTTATAATGCCTTTTCTTGCGTAACTGCCCAACGGCGAATGTTCAAATACGTTAAGTATAGACCGGCAGACGTCCGAGTACACAGCGCGTCGCGTCGCGTCGGGCCGTTGCTTCTCAAAGCACTGTGGAGCCCGCCAAATTCTGAACCTGTTTCCCGCCAAAAAAGCTACGCGTTACATTGCCCGAAGAAACAGCAGCCAAGAATAAACAAAGCAAACAATAAAATAAATAAAAGTGCGAGCAGGGGACATGGAACGGTGGCGTAGCAAAGCGAACGTGAGAAAGTAACGCGAAACCGAATCAAATCAAAACGGAAAATTGCATTTTTTCCCCTCCTCCATCCGTGACTACCAGCACCCGGCGTCGTCTCAATACCGCCCCCGCGAACACGCACAAAAAAAAAAGAAATGCTCGCGCTATCGCGCCTGTTTCTTCTTCCGAATAGACCTCTACCCTCTTTTCCCCCGACCTTTCGATGGCTGGCACCGATCTGCAGGGGAGCCTACCGCGTTATGCATGTGTATCGTTCGCGCTACAAAACGAGCAAGCTGCTGCTCGCCTCCACAAGCGCCCCCCCCCCCCCTCCTCCTCCTCCTCCATACGACCTCCCGCCCGACGACCGAGCAGTTTTTCAATAACCAACACACGCATGCATCGCGCCCGGGCGATCGAGGAGGTCTCGCGATGTAAGCACGCCGCTCTGTAGCGGCATTAAATTTTCATCGTTCTTTAATGCTGATTTATTCGTGGGCACGCGGAGCGCGATGCGGACCGTTCCGGCCGCGTATATCAGCATTGAAAAAAAAAACAAAAAAATTCGTATAAAGGAAGGATATAGGAAACGCAAAGTGATCGGAACCTGGAAATATTGAAAGGGAAGAGAGATATGGTAGCAGCGAAAGTCGTAAATATGCGGAAAGCCGAGCGATAGAATCTAAAGATGAAAGAAGGAGAACGGAGTAGGAAAACAAAGCTTATACAAGAAAGCGAGGCGCAAAAGAATACGGGCTTGCTGTGGCGTGTCGGGCAAAGAGGTGTATCACAGCTCGTATTGTACGAGCGGGCTTGTCGAATCACTTCTAGCACTTGTAGCTGAGCGTATGGGTGGAATAAAGACGGGGACGCCCGCAAGGAACGACAGAAAAGGGTGGTGGTTTCTGGGCAAAAGTTTCTACATACGCAGCTGTGTCGAGGTTTTTTTTTTGTGGCTTTTATTTCGCCATTTTCAAGAATCGCAGAGAGACTGTTTCATCGAAGAGCGCCGGGCTGGTGTCGTGTTCTAACTAGTAAATAATAGTCGACCAGTTGTCAACGTGTAAACCGGACTATGCCAAAGGCTGCTTATATAAAAACTTGTCGCAGTATTTCATCAACTACGCGCACTTCGCGAAAGTTCGCTCGGCACGAAATGCTAAAGCACACGTGGATTCGGTTGACATTAGCGCCACTGAGCTTTTTCCCCTGGGTCCCAGATCAAGCTAAGGTCTGGTGAAAGTCACTATACCTCTGGTAGTTGCACGGCAACTAACAGAGGTATAGTGACTTTCAGGTTATGGGACAGTTCTCATGGCACACTTAACTTTGGGGCATAATAACTGACCCGTTTTGTACGGGTTCTACCGCGTTTTCTCCGTTTTATTTGGAGCATTTTGAGGTAGACATGCCTTTAAAAGAAGGATGGTCTCCCTCTCTATCTGCACAATTCGATCTTGGCACTCGTTTTCGTGCTCCGGTCCAGATTAATTTAGTTGAATTAATTTTTTGATTTCATTCCAAATCCACTAGCATGAACTGAGTCGACCTGAGAATGACTTGGTTGGATTAAATTCGATTCGAATTAACTGAATCCGACAGCATTATGGTTATAATACAATGTATCGTATGGCGCACATGTATAAGCAGGCGCGCAAGTCGCACCCGTTAAGATACATTTTCCGAAAAATTTCGTCCAAAGGTGGGCTTTTTAAACTTATTTGCCTCTACTACCCGGTAATCTGCAACCAGCGCATTATCGGTCCAAAAACCGCATAAAGAAGAACGATATACAAATGGGATTCGTTAGAACCAGTGCTTCTGTGTAAGCGAGAAATATTGAACGCGCACGGCCTATTCCAACACCAGAATGCGATTCCAGTGAGGCGCCATAGCCTCGGGACACTCCGTGCCTGGGATGGAAGAATCGCGTCGCCGGGGTAAAGGGATAACAGCTCGACCTGTCAGCTGAGCTTCGAGCAGGAAAAGAAGCAAGAACCGAATGCGGGGTAGAACAGGGAAGAAGGATATTGCCGCGACTTCGGGAACTGGATGTGGACGGAGTGACAGAATACGGAAAGCGTGAAGAGCAAAAAAGAGGAAATGGGGATAAGGAGCGACGCAGCGAAGGGCGTAGACAAAAATAATGAACGAAACATCACAGTACTCACGCCAGACACGCGTGGGGATTTGGGGGATGGAAGTAGGGAAATAAGGGGAGAGTTTGGGAGATAAAACAAATAAAAACGAGGGAAGATGAGGCGGCTGTCTGTATACCAGTCTAGCGGTTGAGCCACCCGATGCGGGCTGGTATATACGTACAATGCTCATCGGGATCTAACGGCAGTAGGGAAAGAGGGAATGGACGGGAAAGATTGCGCGCAATACGAAAGTCGAGAGAAACGGGAGAGGCAAAGCCGAAAAGGGAAAGCGGAAGAGGCGCCAAATACGAGACGAGAGAGAAGCAAAAACAAAAGAAAAAGAGGGGAAAAAAACAGACTGCGGGAATCCGAAACAAAAGAGCTACGACTCCGCCCAATCCTAGATCCGGCGAAATTGTTTCCCCGCTAAACGCGGTTTCTTCGAAATGAAGAGCGTCGCTTCTCCGTTTCCGCAGCGCCCCCTATTGCAGGCCTCTCCCTCACCCCTCTCTCTCTTCCCCCCTTTCACTTCGTTGTCTTACTGTGCCTCTTGCGAGGAGGAGTGTAGTCACTGCAGCAGCGTATACGGCGGGTGGGAGTAAAGGAGGGGAATAGCTTCAGCGTTTTGCTTTCTCGTGACGGCTGTAGCTGTCTGCATGCGGAGCGGGAAAGAAGCCGCGCGGCGTCAAAGGGGGCGCCGGAAGGCACAAAACGAACAGTAACCGCGCGTTCTGCAATGAACGCACGTGACGGAAACGAAGCTCTTCTTTATAGACACCGGAAGTGGGCTCTCCCCTCCATCTCTCCCTTTCTCTCCGAGGCACTGCAGCAGCTGCTCAGGGAGCTGCTTCCTGCGAGCCGCAGTGTTAGCAGACGACTTGCGCACGGCGTGCCCGTCTGCGGGTAACCGGAACGCACTGCAAACGCCGGCCCCGTGTGGGATTATATTTGGCATATAAGGAGGGTAATATTTCATTGGGAACAAAAGCCGAAACAAATTCATACTGCGTTGTAGCTCTTGGATAATGTTTCTTATAGCTTTGTATTGCTTACAGTCGACACAATTTGCGAATTAAGTCAAGCGCAAACCCAGCTTTACTGGGCATCACCGACTAGTGCCATCTTGCGGCCAGCTGTGGCGAAGGCCGCTTAACTCAATGGGGATATTTTAACTTTCAACGCTGTGAAAAATACACAGTGCGCAGAGATGCTGCCTGCAAAGCACGTTGATAGCGATCAATGGCCTTTACTCTGCACACGAGCATTAAGGGTTGTTTGAAACCTTCAAAAATTCCCGCGCTAATTTTGATCAGCGCCATTAGGCACACCGCGGCAGCCATGCAAACTAAAATTGATTGTCTATATTTTCGGGGCTTCTATACCAGCAAGCTGTGTTGTCTAGCTGTATTTGCGCGTGCGTGCGTTCAACCCAATGGATTCAGAGAGCGCGAGCGCACATTTCGTTGCGCACCGAGTCTTGATCGATACAAATGTATAAGTAACCCCCAAAATTTCTCTAGGACCTGGAGGCTTTTCTCAACGCGGAGCACATTAGGAAGTAGAAGGCAAGCTTTCAGCCCAGCCTTCTCTGCGTTGTGCCCATGGATTCCCCAGCGATATTGACATGTCCAACATTCTTGGACAAAAAAATTGAATATACGAATATTTTAGGGCCCTGTTATGAAAGCATTGATAATGGTCCATTCTTTTGATGCGTAGCAAAACCTTTCTTTTATAGTGTTTCCATCGATCGCATCGAGCAGTTAAGACTGCCATAAAAAACGAATGGGGAACGTTTTTGACGATAGAAAAATATTAATAGCAAAGAATTGCAAGCCTGCCGACGGGAGATCTCCACATATTCTGATAGTTATAGTGACATCTTACAATATATGATAAAATGGCGCTCATAAACTCTTACCGTTGAAAAATGCTTTTGTACAGAATTGTTGCATATGGAACAACTTTGCAATGTGAAGATAAACTGATGTCATCACCTACTGCCTTTAGGTTGCTCTAATTTCGCTTACAAGTTCTACGAACTGTTACAACTAAGCTAAAAGACTGGGATCAACGTGGGTCACCTTTGTACAGTTCTGTGTAAGGTGATGCGGCGGACTGCTGAAACGAAATGGACACAAAGGCTTGCGAATTGCACTAAGGTTCCCGATTGAGCGTTTTTTTTTTTACTGTCGTTTCTTTATTGTGCCTTTTCGTAAAAGCAAATATCAGACCAACTCGCCCAACAATAGGTATTAAACGACTGAAACAGACAGGATAGGACGCGCGCGCCTGTGCAGGCTATGCGACGGCTGGCGGAACTGCGACTGGTCACTCTGTTCATTGCTGCCACTGGGAAGATACAGAACACGCATAGGGACGCCTGCTTCCCCTTTATGGCGCTGTAGCAGAGGGAGAGAGAGAAAAGAAGATATTTTCATTTCCACAAAGGCTTAAGATGCTGCATGTCATAGTGCAAAGTCAGCTCCGAAGCTTTGCCGATACCAGGACCAAGGTGTAGTAATCCTACCCCGCGCTGACGCCATGGAAAGGCGAAGCTCCAAGCTAATACGGCATTTAGTGAAACAAAAAAAGAAGAATAAGCTCATAAGACAGCGGTAAGCAGTACAGTGTAGCCCGAAAAACAATTACAGCTGCTGCTTCAAGACTCGGCTTTGAAGAGGTCGTCGTCTAGAAGCAGCCCCTCCGAGCGACTCGGCGCAAAACCAAAATACCAGAACCATCACCTAACAAGGCGCTGGAAACGACTAACGAAGGCCGTCCCGAAAAGGGGAAGAAGAAGCTAAGGGAGAAGAGGATACCGTTGTTCGTCGCTTAAAGGAATGGCTTCGAGAATGGCCCTAACGCGTCTCGCGGCACCGCCACCGCAGAAAGCCACTCGACGAGACACGGTAAAGGCGGGAAACGGAGACGCCCACTATTAAAGCTTACGACCCTGCTGCCCCATCCCGAACGGCGCCGGGTGTGGGCCCTGGCTGGCGTGGTGACGCATCGCCTTTGAGACAACCTCGCCCGCAGCACGATGCCGCGAACCAATCTCGACTTACCGCGTGAGAACCGTCGCAATACACATTGGGTTATACCCTGCTGCTCGGTCTTTTCAACAGGGTGACTTGCCACTGCGGTGCTCGCCGCTGATTGCGCTGAACGTCGCATGAGCTCTGGTATACCAGCTGGCTACGTGGGATGGAGTACGCGTTGGCGTAATTCATCCCACCCTGCTCCGACCTCAGAAGCTATAGGCTTGAGCATATAGGCTTGAGGTCCCTATTGGTTGGTACTGGTTCTTATTGGATCCTATTGGCACGTGGAAAAATAAGGAGAGGGACAGATGGGGTTGCGACCAGTGTCTTACGGAAAGTTAAGCTTCGAGGAAGTAACAAGGTAACGCTTTGAAGTCATCTATTTGAGAATGTAGCTCACAGATTTGAGAGGATAACTAGCTGGTAAAGATGTAACTTCAACAACTGACTGGCTGAGTGACTACATAGCTCCCTCGGCTACTCGGTTACCTCCGTATTTACTTCCCTGATTGCTTTGTCACTTAGATATTCAATTACTATTATTTTTTCTAACAGCTAATCAACCAACGAAAAGAAACAAAACGGGCCTCTCATGATGCAAGACAGAAAAAAAAGGTATATAAATGCAAATTTCTTTTCGACTTTTTTCGTGTTTTTTTTTTACACGGAGAAAGCTCTTTTACATCGAATGAGGCATATCAAAAAAGAAACAAACCAAGAAATTTTCACCGGCTGAAACTATTGTAATCTGCATACGACAGGTGTGGAACTGCCCTCACCGTTTTCTTGTATCGTTCTGGAGTGAGCTTTTGGTCTGATTAGAAGCTAATAATGCGTTTTTCTCTATCGTAGCGAACAAAACTTGAAATTACGTAAAAAATTTAAGCAGGAGAACAGTGTTGTTTTCATGAAAACGAACGTTAAGGAACCCATGGAAACATCGAACTCCAAAATTGCGGCCAGAGACAGTCGATCAAGATAGGCCGTATAAAACAAGATCTCTTCAAAGCCGCCAATCTGGTACAGGTAAAGAGCAGCGCGGACAAAAAAAAAAAAATCTGGGGCTCTCACGTGTGATCATAAAAAACGCCCACCAGAGGCCGTAAGCCCCTTCCATATTTACCTGTCCAGCCCAACGTATGCGACGGTTTGTCGGTGTTTTAGCGTTATCAGTTGCCCCGCCTTGCGACAGTAAATCCCACCGGGCCCCGTACCCAAAGCTTGCGACTGCCTTTGTCTTGCTTATATGTTTGTCGCCGTACTGTCAACACTTCCGCGTCAACGATGCTCCCGCAGGTAAACAAAAATGTAACGATAACAACGCAGCGTACACGCAAGAAGCGCGTAGATGCCCTCTCCCAGTTGGCTCCATTGTTTTCCTGGCCGCACACGACCTTATTAAAGTTGCACGACTTCTCGACAGGTGTCATAACCTGACGCGAGGCAATGAATCCCAAACAGGGCCCGACCCGGCTTAGCGACACTGGCGACGCCACGCGGACAGAGAATGAACCAAGTATGAGACTCCGGAGAAGTGGCGGCGTCGTTGGCGGGAAACGACAGGCTTGGTGTGCAAGCCCCCGTGTGGCGTGCGTGGGAGGGGGAGGGGGGGGGGGGGGCTGTGCGTGTGTGTAGGACGCTATGGCACGTAGCCTTGTTGCCCTGCTTCAAACGCACTCACTCACACGCACACACATATAAGCAGTAATAAAATCAAACTGTGCTGTCAGTGTGGGTACAAACAGGCCGCTGGCTCACGCGAACGCGTTCGGGCAGGGCCGACGTGTTCACGCGCGCAAAAAGAAAACAAAAAGAACAACTAAATGTGTAAAGGAGGCGAGGGACCACACCCAAGGCAGGGAGATCGACAGCGATGACGGACATGCAAGCAACGCATCTCGCCCTAGCGATATGGGACTCGCTGATCACTGGAGTAGCCGCAAGGTGGATTTCACAAATTGACTGTAAGCGCGAAACGCGATATGGCTGCAGTTTGGAGCTCGGGTGGTTGATGGGAGTTCGTGGTTAGGAAAGCATCTAGTCTCTGCGCTGTTCTTCTAAAATGTATGGTTATGGACTACACCGATTACTATACGCGTGCACTTCTGCGTAAGAGCTCACGCGCAACGGATTAGTCAGGATTTGGAAAAGGTTGTGAAAGGAACTACTTAAGTAAATTTTAAACTTCGTACGAATGTCGCGGATTGATGCGCTGGAATTGCAATGATCGTATTATACATAGATTCATGTGCGTTTGTTGATATGGATTACTCCGCTCTTGTAAACAAATCGTCACCCACTGAAGAGCAGATAAAAAATGCTTTTAAACGTATACGCCCTGCAGCTAAAATCAGCCACAGTTACTAGAGCTGTCCCAGGGAGACAACAGAATTTGGACTACCATGTCTCTATGTATCACGCGTCACTGACTAATAATAGCAAAAGTGTCCATTTGTAAAGTTTCTGTTCTTGCATGGTGTGTGAGAAACTGTATGCGATATAGCAAGTCATATCGCCACATTCGTCTTAAAAGAAAAAGAAAGGACAAAAGAAGAGAAGAAAAATTAAGTGGCCGTTTTTTGCAGATTCTGTCACGCGTACCCAATATTTCGCATTTCAGCCAGATTACCCCGCCCCCTGTAAAATGCTCTCCGCAAAATTCATTTTCTTCCCAAATCTGATTGAGAGTGTTGGAATAAAACAAAAAGAAAGAAACAACACTTAACCGTGATCGAGGTCAACGGCCGTTCAAAACGCGCTAACAGTCCGCGCACCACTGCGTCAAAATGAAAACTTCGGCAGGGACAATACCGGCCGTTAAGCAGAAAAACATAAAAAGAAGGCAAAAGTAGCGATAACAGGCCACTAGCCTGTCTGCACCTTTCTCCTCTGCCGTTGACGCAACTCTGCTCTCTCTCTCACCTCCTTCCCGGTCTTTCCCGCAGCGGCAGCAGCAGCATCACTACAGGAGACTCAGGGCAAAAAAAAAAAAAAAACACAGAATGCGAGCCCGCTAAACGCCAAGACCCCGTGCTGCTATCCCCCCCCCCCCCTTCCTCCCCCCTGCAGGAGCTCTATCGACAGAACTTCCCCATGCTGAGCGGTGAGCTCTCAACGCACCGAGACTGACCCGTCGGGCACCCCCTCCCCACCTCCCACCTCCTGCCTCGTCTACGGGAACCCCTCAATTCCGCCCCCGACTCGGACGGGGCTTGTCTTCTTGGTCAACACAAACAGTGCGCGAGACGCGTCGGGAGGTGCGCGCGACGCGGAACGGAGGTACCGTTGTTTTCACAAGATGGTAAGAGTGAACCTAAATGTACAGTTTGGAAGGAAGGTTCCACTAGCATGCTAACACCGCTGCAGCAACCAGTTGGCTGTGGTGAATGAATCTCGCAGAAGGATGTTCAGGGTGAAAGAAAGGGCAAATACGAGTAAATGCGGTCAGTGACCCAGAAGAACCCTATAAACAGCAGAGGCGCGGTCATCAATAGCAAAAGCGGAATGATAAATTCCGTCCCCTTATAATAGACCTAAAATTTCAGTCCCTAAACGCGAGGCACCGTAATAACGCACGGAAACAAATAAGCGTGATTCTACTGATTCAAGCATCAACATCTAGTAGCGTG
The DNA here is from genome assembly GCA_030143305.2 of Amblyomma americanum. Classification (NCBI taxonomy): domain Eukaryota; kingdom Metazoa; phylum Arthropoda; class Arachnida; order Ixodida; family Ixodidae; genus Amblyomma; species Amblyomma americanum. Next base: position 35,354 of record JARKHS020034239.1, on the reverse strand, counting down.
GTCAGGATATCGTGAACGTCATTACCGCGATACTTTGGCGGATACATGCTACGATCAGGACGCAAGCATCGCTTCGTAAGCAAAAATGTTCGTTTATTTGCTTATGAAGGGAAATTATTGAATAAAGGAAACATTGAAGGTTGGCCTAATTAATAAGGTCTGGTTTGCTACACGGTACGTAAGGGAGAAAAACCAAACCAAATTTCAGTTTCACTAAAAGGTAGATGACGATGGCGATAATGAGGGCGAATACGGGTATGATGCCGATGGTATACAAGAAGAAAAAAGGCATCGCTGAGAATCGCGAGTTGAGGCGGTCGGTGACTTCGTAGGAGTGAAAAATAAATTTCGAACTTTTCAGCCATAATCTTCTCCCGATATGGGAATCTTCGCGAAAATCACGATTTCTTATATAATATCGGCTCTGATCGTCACCATCAAGTTTGCGCAGAATGTCAGTTGTCTCGTGCATAGTGGGACGTTCTAGTAGTCATGTTTTTATAAGGGACGTACGATACTCTTAACGGGCATGCAAAGGACCTGAAAGTACTTTACTTAGTATTCATAATGCACCTCTTCTACCATTCGCCGCCGCGGTGGCTCAGTGGTTATGGCACTCGGCTGCTGTCCTGAAAGACGCGGGTTCAGATCCCGGCCGCGGTGGTCGAATTTGGATGGGGGCAAAATTATAGAGCCCGTGAACTGTGCGATGTCAGTGCACGTTAAAGAACACCAGGTGGTCGAAATTATTCCGGAGCCCTCCACTACGGCGTCCCTCATAGCCTGAGTCGATTTGAGACGTTAAACCCCACGAACCAAACCAAACTTCCATCATTCTTGCCCCGTATGTAATATTTCTGCGCAAGTTACCAACGATGATTTTCATTTGTTCGCTGAGCTGAAAGCGGAATACCGGTAAGAGCTGTAAACGTCGGGGATATAGTTCAACGTCTTTTATTATTTCTGCCATTCCCCGAACAACAGCCTGGGTTTCATCGGAGTAGTGCTGATAATTCGGCCCGTTTTAGTGCCGGAAGTCAACTTTTGATACCGAGCGGTTGCAGAAGCAGAACAGCACAGAATCGACGCCTAATGTCGTCGCTTATCGCTCACATAAGCCCGCACTGGTGATAGCGCAGGCCTTTTCTAGTTTCCTAGGGCTCATGGGTTGCGAAGAAGAGAAAACTGGGCTAGTTGGCAGTGATTCATATTTACGCAGGGCCAAAAGAAAACAGACTAGAGGCAGAGACCCAAGTTTCTGTTCTTAACTGCATATGTAGTAATAATAGTATAATAATTGGTTTTTGGGGAAAGGAAATGGCGCAGTATCTGTCTCATATATCGTCGGACACCTGAACCGCGCCGTAAGGGAAGGGATAAAGGAGGGAGAATATGTAGTACAGTGGATTATTTCCATATGCAACTTTTAATCACAGCGCTAGTGTTAAAATCCGCCTATGCCTCTTGTCTCTGTTTTCTTTTGCACTGCGTAAACATGTATAATCGATTGGCCGTGCTGTGTCTTGATCTGTCGCTCACTTTGGTAGATAATGGATCGACAGATCTTTGCCGGCTGCGTGTCTCAAGGGCTCGCAGGATACCGGGAACGCGGTCACAGTTCGTTGCATGGTGCTGATGTGGCGCCACTAACACGCGCGTATTCTCTTTCAGTGTCTTTGAGCGTGTTAGGCAAGGTGTCGAAAGGTACAGCCTTCGCCAAAAGTAAAGAGATCCTACGTTTCCTGCTTCTTCTCGACCTTTTCACATGCTCCACAGCTGTGTGGGCCGCCGCGCATCGCCATCATTCTAAATCTTTTGAATGTGGGCGGCACACTCGCCATCAGCCCTACAGATGCTACAAAACCCGCACTACACGTCTTGGAAAGAAACACCTTGGACTCTTTACTTTTGAGAAAGACTGTACATTTATAAAGCATAGGCTCATGCGCCAAACGAATTTACACCGCACAACCAGGACGTACTTTAGACTGCTCAGTGCCTCAAGAACTGACCTAAAGAACACTCCCGAGAGGGTGGCTTAAAAAGGAACTGGCCTAAAGGAGTACTAGCTGACTGCACGTCTATTATTATTATCTATTATTATTATTATTATTATTATTATTATTATTATTATTATTATTATTATGTATGTAGTAGTAGTAGTAGTAGTAGTAGTAGTAGTAGGTGGTGGTGGTGGTTTTATTTAAAATAATTATAAAAAGGAAAGAAAATATCCTTGCTAGCCCAGCCATCTGCCATCGCCACGGGAACTACCTGAGCTGGGGCAGCGGAAATAAAGGGAAAGCAGGCAGACTGGAGAAATGAAATGAAAGAGGTGAGGGGACCGGCATGCAGAAAGGAACTATACTAGTAGCCTGATACCTCGACTTATGGTAAAGAGCGCAGTACGTCCAGTCCAGTAGAAACGTGGTTCGTATCCTGCCGTTCGAACTGCGCGGGTCGACCGATTTCCTCCTTTCCCAACCAGCCCTGTCCCACGTTTCATTCGAGCATCCAGGAAGAGAGGAGCAGTGCCGGGAAGAGAAAATGAAGGGAGACGACGCCGGGGGATGCGGCGTCGCGTGTTTATTTATTGCTTCTGTTTAGTACCTACATGCGCCGTTCGAGCTACTTGCGAGGGAAAAGCCCCGGCTTCTTTGGTTTCTGCGGATGAGCGTTTTGTTGGAACTGCCCGTCTAGCCGCGGCATGCTTTCTTTTTGCTTCTTTCTGTTCTTTTCTTTCTTTTACGACACGTTTTCCAAATGTCCGCCCGCAAGGTTTGTCCGTTACGATTTTTTGGTGACCTTTCTTTTTTTTTGCGGGTGAGGCAGATGCCGTATCTTGAAGCTAGAACTGAAAGCCAAAAATGAGAGGGGAAAAATTTAGAAAGGAATATTGAGGGGTGGCTTTCAGAGCAGAGCGGGATTTTAGGGAAAGAAAAAGAGAAACAACAGGTGGTTTAGAGACGTTTTTGGCGACATTGGATTCCAGTTTTCATTCTTGCGCCCGTTGACTTCCCTAGTCCGGTTTTTCTGCATTTGGGGAAACGGGATCGGGACATTTTTTATCGGCTTCCTTACTGACAGTTGCCTTTGTGTGAGCCTAATGTGTTCGGAATCTTTACAGATGTATTGCTGGTATATTTCTTTTTTTCTCTCTCGACTGCGGAATTGTTAAATCGCGAGGCTGCTTTTTTTTTTAAATCAGGTTTAGCTATTCACAATTCCGGCGTCAGTGTCTGCTCAGGTCATTGACCGCTGGCCATTACCGACCGCTACGTATGCTTACGCTTCAGGCATCAGAAACAGCTCCGGAAGCGAGAGATACTGTCATTTCTCTTTTTAGCCCTAAGACTTTACACTCGACCTTGTTTTAGTTGTCGTCTTGAAAATAGTTCCCTCTCGTTATAGCAAACATACCAGCAAGGTTCGACACTGTGCTATACGCTTTAGGATCTGTCTTTTTTTCTTTTTCAGAACTGGTTGTTCAAGCGCTTTGTAACAGTCATAATGCCACCATTCCTAGTTTGATGAATGTACAGAATATTTTCATGCGACCGAAATGAATAGGTATCATCACAAGAAATACAGGCTGGGTTCATTAACGCTTTCACGTAAAGGCTTTCGCGTAATCGACGTGGAAATCAAGTTCACCATATCGTATTCATCTCCCTCAGCTGAAATCTTCTGCTGAACCCACTTCCAGTGTCTAGTTAGCGTTTAATTTGACGGCGACTGTACATATCCCATACGCGCCCTACAGAATCTTACAAACTGGTCGTATCCTACAGTACTTATCGTACACATCCATATGAATACGCGGATACGGTATATGAACTTCTGGAAAACAATTTCGCGTGATGAATATACGTCTTGAACACGGCAGGTTCCACAGTAGTGTGCAATTTGCTGTGCGAGTGCCATACCGCTCCAGTATGTCTTCTGTATGCGCTACAAGCCATTTACTGTTGACAAAAAGCCTATAGCCGCGTTTACATGAATGCGACAGAAGTCGACTCCAGTCCCCATTTTGAGGGAAAGAGCAGGTTTTGAGAAGAAAAGGCTTGACTCGTCCTCTACTTTTTTCTTCGACGTTTTCGCACTTTTCCTCAAAAGGGGGGCTGGAGTCGACTTCTGTCGCATTCATGTAAACGCGGCTTGTGTGAGCAATGCCGCCGCAAACATTCCAAGTGATATAACCTTTGCGGGCAATATATCTTTCTTCCTTGACTGACGCAACAAGTCAGAATGCAGTAACTTTAGGCTTGTGAGCTGCTCTGCAGTAGCTGACAGACTTGTTATTCACAACGTCAAATATATAACGGAGTACGATCTTAAGTTACAACAGCGCGTGGTATTTGTAGCGAGTATTTTGCGACGGATGCACTTATGCCAATGATATGTTGCTTGTTACAATGTATTTATGACACGAAGTGAGTTAGTGGCGGCTAATTGTCATCGTACAGCATGGAACCATCGAACCATCGGTTCCATGCTGTACGATGACATGGCGGAGCGCACAGCTCCTTCGCTCAGCAGCGCAGCCAGGGTCTCACGCACGCGATGTCGCCCGTATGCTGCAAATACACGCTCCCCGCCCCATCTACAGAGCAGTTATGAAGTATTCACACCAGCGCTACATTCGCAAAACTCGCTTCATCAGCAGCGGTTCGTCCGTAGCTGTGACTCGTACCATTCGTGACGCGTTACTCTCATGCCAAAACCGTAGAAATAAGGAGGCGGCCGTTTTCAAAGACGCCTTGGGTCTCGTGATAGGGTACGCAAAGTTTCCTGGCAATTACGTACCTATCAGCGCACCATTGCTCAACCGCGTTTACTGAGAAGCCCACATGAAACTGCTCGATTCGACACCTGGTTGTTTATTTATTTAAATAAATTCTTTTCCCCTTTCCTTTTTCATCATTTTCCCGCGTTCAGTACGTGTGACGTCGGAAAACTGCCAACATGCATGCCGGAACCAAGACGAACCCAAGGTGCCCGGAAAACCAAAGATTGTTCTTAAGGACAGCAGCTCCTACACGCTCGGCAATAAACAACAAAAAGGGAAATTGTCGCGCAATCTCCGGCGGAAATTCCAGCTCGCAAACTAAGCCTACCAACGAAGAGGAATTAAAGGCCAAAAGAAAAAAAAAAGCAAAAGAGACGAAAGCGAGTCCGGCACCCGGAGGAGCACAGGGCCCTCTTTCTGGCGGCCGCATGCAATGGTGTCCAGATTCCTCTGTCCGCAGCAGCCTTCCTTGCATGCGGGGCCTCTTGGTCTTTTGTAAACACCACCGCCAGCAGACAGAAGAAGAGGCAGTGCGGCGCGGGTGAAGAGACGGCAAACAAGAAGAGAGATGCCCGACGTCTCCCCACCTCCTCGCAAGAAGGCAACGCCTCCCTCACCCCCTGCCCCTGCTGCTCCGGGCCACATCATCTAGCCGCTCCTCCTCCTCCTCCTCCTCCTCCTCCTCCACCATCGCCAGCATTCCCCTCGCAAGAGGCGCTGTCTCCGAATGCATGCCCCATATGGCTATTGTTTGTGCATCTCGCCCAGGGTAAACAAGACCATCTGCGCGCGGCGCAAAGCATTCGGCGGCGGCGGCCTCTCCCATGCCGAGAGACATCGGCCGCCGGCCAAGGACCCTGGTTTCCGAGAGCCGGGCACCCCCCCACCTCCTTTGCTCGCTTGGTTTGATGCGCTCTCCGCTTTCGGGGGCCCTCCCGAACCTACAGCTACGAGGGAGCAGTCACAGCGCGTCTCGGTTTGTTTGTCCCTGACTCGAGTCTGCTGCTCCGTCCGCTCTATGTCGTCTGCTTGTGTATTTCTTTCTCCTTCTGCTCCTCACAACGCTGCCTCTTAGAGCTTCGTCCCTAGGTGCTTTCTTTTCTTCTCGTTAGGTCTCCGTGTTCTGTTTCTTAGCTGCCCTTCAACTGTGCTCTTGCGTTCTTCTGTGTTCCAATCTGAGGGAAGGGAGTTTTCCACGGCGGACAGAGGAGGTAAATTCTCGGGGCAGTTTCACCTTAGAGTTGTACTTTAGAAGGTTTACCTTAGAGTGCAGCAGTCGTAAGACATACAAAGACCATCGGATTTGTGTCTGGATTATTGCGGTGTGGGCCGTTCTTCAATGTCTGCGCTTGAGGTCTCTCAAGGGCGAGGGGACCTAATGTCCGCGCGCCATCAGAGCTTAGCAGGGCCACGGATGCTACACTTGTTAGTGAGTGAGTGAGTATGAGGGAGTGAGTGATTGTATGAGTGCGTGTGAGTGAGTTAGTGATTGAATGAGTGCGTGTCAGTGACTTAGTGAGGCGAATCTTGAACACATGTCTGAAGAGGACAGAGGTGCCGCGTTGTCCTCTTATAGACATCGTTTTGAAATTGAAATTTAAAATCTATTGAAATTTCGGCACCTACAGTTGTTTTTTTTTTTTTTTGCAGTGGAACCGAGGGCAAAAGTGGCTTACAAGTCATCTGTCTAGGCCTTCGGCACCACTGTTTCTATCGGGAAACGAGCAATTTCGGGGGAGGGTGAAGGGGGGGTGGGAAGCCTTCCTGGTTTCTTCTAAATCGCCTTCGTGATACTGAAGTTCACTTTGTAGGTGACGACGGCGGTGTTCCGGGTGGTCGTGCAAGTAAGTGTTCACAAAAGTTTGCAGGTCGCAAAGCTGTAGTGTAAATGGTCGACCGTAATTTGTTGTCTAAGTGCCGCAGCGGTGAACCATGCAACAGGCAGCAGCATTACGTAAGGCTAGTTTTTCTTTCAGCTCGCAAAATCCCCAGCCTCAATAAGTTATAGATCAAGTAAGAGTCTGGGGTTGAATAACGTTATTTTATATGGCTCTTCTACCTCAGGCTGTCCAAAAATTTCGCTCGAGCATAAATGTGCTGATTAAGCGTCTCTCCGGTATAGTAACGTAATTCGACTTCGAGAGTATCTTTTTCGCCATTTTCATTGGTTGCGGTGCCAACAAGCCCTCGCTGTCTCCGAATTCAGCCACTTGCCACAGTAGATGATAAAAATGGAACGGAATGGAGAGAAAATAATAGTTAACTTAAACTTTCTTTACTTTCAGAACTGTTTGGTATTAAATTTTGAGACGGGCATTAAAGCACCATACGACTGTTGATCAGATTCTAAGTTCCCAGACGAGAGGTTCTACTAGGCGACAAAATATTTTAATTCAGAAATGACAAGCTTGCGTTTTCTGCGTACCGGCTTCAGCCATTCGATGCGTATTTAAGTTTCGTACACCTTACCTGGAGGTGAGACCTCGTTTAAGAGATGAATGCTTCGATGTCAACTAGATATGTTCCTAGGGCTCCCTAATAACACCAGTAAAAGCTGGGACTGCATGCCCGCACCTTGATTGAGTCACCCGAACTGCTCTCACTTAATTCCGGCCCAAATTCCGGCTCGAAACCATCGTATTTTGCGGTCGTAGCGGCTCATTCCATCGGCCTAACTTCACCGTATACATACCAGAAAGCAACTCCTGGATACTCAATGGAGCACCGAGCGCAACTGAATCCTATTTTTGTTCGTTGCGAAAATCGACTGTTTGATTTTTTGCGGCTCAGCTGACGCTTGTCGCCCGGCCACATTCGTTGCTGAGATCATTTTAGTTGAAAATGGAACATTTGTTTCCCTCCACTCGATTCGAACTCGTGACACCGATGAAGACGTTGATACTTTTGTGGACTCTGTGAACCGCGGTATAGATGAGGATGACAGTGTAGACTGGCCTCAGAGATCCGAAACAAAAGCATCAACGCATTCGCGGTTGCTTGTGTGCCGTCGATACATGTATTTTCTTTTCATGCCGTTTCTAGTTTATAAAAGGTCTGTTTTCAACGCGAGTAGCCTCCTCGCCACTAGAATGCGGTAATAAATCGATATTGGCTAACTTGAATTTGTCCTTCGTGTCCCGTCCCCACCGGATGCGGTGTTGATTAAAGGCGTACCCGCCGCGGTGGCTCAGTGGTTAGGGCGCTCGGCTACTCATCCGGAGTTCCCGGGTTCGAACCCGACCGCGGCGGCTGCGTTTGTATGGAGGAAAAACGCTAAGGCGCCCGTGTGCTGTGCGATGTCAGTGCTCGTTAAAGATCCCCAGGTGGTCGAAATTATTCCGGATCCCTCCACTACGGCACTTCTTTCTTCTTTCACCCCTCTTTTATTCCTTCCCTTGCGGCGCGGTTCAGGAGTCCGCCGATATGTGAGACAGATACCGCACCATTTCCTTTCGCTAAAAAAAACAAATCTCATTTTCAATTAAAGGCGTTCTTTCTTTCCTTTAGTCATTCACTGCTTTGTTCGCTTTTTCCTCAACGGAGAGCAGCCCGTCTTCAACCCTTCCTTCCAATCAAAGATTGCTCCTTCTCTTGCGATGGGGTCACGCAAACAGTTCGACGCAAACGCGGGCGCAAAAACGTGACGCAAACGTGGCACAAACTAGAGCGTGGACACAAACGAGCGTGGACGCACAACTTCGGGAACACTGCGACTACTCTTGTTCCCTCGGCTAAAGACCCCCTCCCTCCCTTCTCCCTTTTTTTTTCCTGCTTCAAATAACGCCTCACAGTGCAAAGAGCCGCCCTCAAAAGCAAGGCGATATACGGTTTGAACCGCCTCACAGCATGCTATAGTCTGCAGCAGACGGCATCCATGCATCGCGCTGCTAACGGCCTTTAGCCGCAAGGCAAAAGCATCTGTCCCTTTCACGGCAACACACTGGTGAGCAAAAAAAGAACAAAAAAAAAACAAAAAAGAAAAGAAAAAGAAGGGTACTGATACACAGAGTGGGGGACGGCGCGCTGGCGATCCTCATGTCCAAACCACCAATTAATATCCATTTAACGTGACAACGGCTTTAATTACCCCTCTATTCTTTCGGGACGCTTTCCTCTATTGATGGGGCCTTTACATTACGGCCTTCCCTTTTCTGCCTCAAGCGTTTAGCTTTTTCTCTCTGCCGAAATGGCGCCCTAGGAGACAAGCCCCCCCCCCCCCCCCCTCCCCCGATTCATTTAATGCGCCTGTTTTCTTGTTGCTTAACGACAGTTGCGCTGCTTTGTTTCCCTGGCAGCAAAGCTTTCTTGTTTCCTTTTTATTGTTTATTTTTCAATCAGCAACATTTTTTTTTTAATGCTGTGGCGTCCAAGTGTAGTGTATGGCGACGCAAGTCAGGCCGTCTTTTTTCTTTGTTCCCGCGTGCGTCGTCAAGCTGTCCCGCGTCTCTTTTTTACTCTGGCCGCAAGGGGGCGTTCCAAACAAGACGCAGGGTTAATTGTTGTCGTTGTTCGACGCTAATGGTGCCCCATCGTCGTGACACCGCACCACACCGCAACGCCTTCTTATTGCCTTCTGACTCTGCCTGCACTTGTGGTGTGAGTGGCCGTTTTTTTTTTCTTCTTTTTTCTCATATCTTGCAGACTCTCTGAAGCTGTCGTTGAGTAAACGTTCCTGCTTCACAGCAGGGAAGGCAACAGATGTATCAAATGTCTGTAATGCGATGCATAGATATATTTATGTGCACTGTGCAGCTGTTATGCATAGTGTACGTGGCTTTCAGTCTTTGAGCCTGTTAGCCTTTCTGATGCACGTAAACATAACATGATTATGAAATCCTTCGTATTGCTGGTTAAGAATGTTATCCTATTTCACTAGAACATGAAAAAAAAGAGAAGTAAACACCAAGTGAGGAACCTGATAATGAGTTTTTACGTGCCGAAGCTGCACACAAAGTCACGAAAAACGATGTAGCGGAGGGCTGCGGATTAATCTGGGCCAGCCGAGGATCTTTATCGTGCACTGAAAGAGCACTGCACACGGGCGTCTTGCATTTCGCCTCCATCGAAACACGGGAGCTGTGGTCTCCCTAGTGTTGTTTTCCTTTCGCTTTTCGGGGCACTTATTTTCTATCCAAGGCACTGCGTCGTCATGTTAAAGAATTTTTTTTCCTCCAATTTTTCCCCTTTGCAAATTGCGACCGAATTTCAAATTCCTTCACGCAGCAGAAGTCTCAAAACGTTTGTTTTTTTTCACACGACCAGATTTCTGTTAGAATTCCTACTCCTACCGTCGAGCAGAAAAGTGCTTGCTCAGTCACGCAGTAATGTCCGCTCACTTGTTTCGGCTAACTCCAACCTAAAAGGCACGCCGTGCCCGTATTTTTATTCACGCCACCTTCACACTACCAACGCCCCTCACCTCCACACTCAACTCAGGAAAAGACATATAAAAGAACGAAATGAAGAATTCCGTGAAAGCCCAGCCATGGCTACCGACGAAATCTCCACAATTCGGCACCGCGCCTCTCGCCAGAGGGCTGAAAGAACCTGTCTGTACTAAAGTCTCTACAGGCAACGTCATAAATACACGCATGCGTCATTCATTGCTTCGTAGCGACAACTTCTTCCCTACCCCCCACCCTAACCTGCTCTCGCCCGCTCTTACCCCGTCACCTGGGCGCAAGAGAAAAACTCCAGTTCCACACCCAAAAAATCGCACCCGCTTTGGAAACGGCATCATTGTATGGGGTCGCGTACGCAGTGGAAGCCGAACGACCAGAGGTAGCAGGAAAATGCGAGGAATGACGAAACAGAGATGTAACAAGAAAAAGGCTGCGTCGCACCTTCAAACCGTCAGTCGTGACTGGAGTCGTTGCGTGGAAGAGAAGTAGATATGAAATTTGAGAAAGGGGCCAAGGCGAGAAGGAAGTATGAAAGGAGTGAGAAACACTAGCGAGAACGTTTAGAACCGTTGTAGCGAAGGAGGTTGCGCATGCGCGGTGAGCACTCCAAGAGGCATAGGAGCCTGTTGCTCCGTCCGTGCCAAGAAACAGAACAACCCGAAAGACGCTCGCCCGAGTACAGGCTCCTTTGTAAGCAAAGCCACTCGGATAAGACACTCGAGTGTTTCTTATTTCGCGGAATATCTGCTTACAGATATCGCAACATTGGCTCGCCAGCCAGGAGCGAATGTTGCGCGGCCTTCTCGCCTTTGCGCCAGATATCGATAAGGACTGCACAATCGAACGCGGTGAGCGAAGTTGCTGTGTTCTCGGAAAACTCGACATGGGGCGCTGAACATGAAGGTTCAGGGTTTTCATAGTGAGATGTGCAACAGTGAGACACGAAAGTCTTTTCTTCTTTTTATGCTTCGCAGAGTTGTTCGCCCTTGTTGAGCGCGGCCATTTTTTTTTTCGGAATGAGTAAGCCAAAGTTACATTCCATTGGTGCATAATTTGGTTTTGTCTTCGGTAAAAAAAGAAAGCTGAAGACAAAAAGCGTGGAAGATCACTCCTTTTATACCTTTCGTCACCACTTTTATTTGACCCGCTGTGCACCGACAAACATGCACGCTTCGACCTTTCTCCTCTTGCTACCACTTTTATTTTGTGTAGTTTTTATTGAGGTGATTTCTTCCTATAAGAAACAACACGAGAAAAAAAAATCAAGAAAGAGCAAAGGCTTGAAATAAGCGTGGTCAGTTCAGAACAGTGCGAGACAGATTTTGCTGCAACTTTTGAAACTAAGCGAAACTAATGCTGAATGTCACATGCGGCTACGAATGCTACGCTCATATCTAACAAATTCGCCGCTCCCGAACAGCCTGTCCGTGTGAAGGTCGACCTCTCTGTATTTTTTTTTTTGCTGCATTCGTCAACCTTCAGCATAGCTGCATCCACTCACGCTTTCTGCAAAGCAGTGCCGTGGTTTCCTGTGCTTCACTCAGGCAAACTTCAATCGCGGCGGCCGCGCTTCGATGCAGTCAAAAACCAAAGGCGCCCGTGTGCTGTGCGATGTCAACGCAAGTTAAGGATCTCCGGGCGGTAGAAATTATTGCGGAGACCTCCACTACGACAATTATTTTTATACTTCTTTCCTTACTCCCCCCTCCTTCTCTTCCCTTAGGGCGCGGTTGAGGTGTCCATCATTAGTGAGACAGTTACTGCGCCATTTGATTTCGGACTAGTTAGGCATCCAGAATAACAGGAAAGAAAAAACAAATTAATAGCCTCATATCGAAAAAGGAAAAAAAAGCAAGCCTTGAAACAAAAGTCGCTCGAATTATTTTCTCCAGATGTGCTTCAGTGGCGGCAAATATGCACCGTACGGATTTTTCGGGGCCCTTAGGCTTGTTCACCCACATAAAAATCTCTGCGTGCCCATCGCATACAACACACGAGCAACATGAAGCGTGCCTTTCGATCAAGTCCGGAATAGGTCTGCATTTTTCTATGGGCATGACCGCCCGCTGAAACCCCGGTATGAGGTCCTAAAGGATCCGGAGTTCCCGGGTTCGAACCCGACCGCGGCGGCTGCGTTTTTATGGAGGAAAAAAGCTAAGGCACCCGTGTGCTGTGCGATGTCAGTGCACGTTAAAGATCCCCAGGTGGTCGAAATTACTCCGGAGCCCTCCACTACGGCACCTATTCTTCCTTTCTTCTTTCACTCCCTCCTTTATTCCTTCCGTTACGGCGCGGTTCAGGTGTCCAAAGATATATGAGACAGATACTGCGCCATTTCCTTTCCCCAAAAAACCAATTATTATTATTATAGGTCCTAAAGAGACAATAGTTTTTGTGCAAACTATCGGAACTCGAGCCTCACACACAGTGCACGTTAAAGATCCCCAGGTGGTCGAAATTCTTCCGGAGCCCTCCACTACGGCACCTCTGTCTTCCTTTCTTCTTTCACTCCCTCCTTCATCCCTTCCCTTACGGCGCGGTTCAGGTGTCCAACGATATATGAGACAGATACTGCGCCATTTCCTTTCCCCCAAAAACGATTATATTTATATATAGCCTCACAGAAACGCGTACCGGCAGCATGCAGATACCAGTATGCAGACATGAACAGGTCGGGAATGTTTCGCTCACTTTCGGAAACAAAAATAGTGCGAAAGGAAGTTACAAAATAAAGAAAGGCGGATGGTTTTCTGCGCTCAATGGTGAGCGTTCAACCTTTTTCCTTGAGAAACAGCGTCCGCACCCTAAAGTTGGAGTCCTTTCCCATGCCGCCACTTTTCTCATGTTACGACAAAACTGGAAACGCGGAAGACGGGACGACAAGCTTTTCGCAAACCCGCCCCAAAACAAACTCTGCGCGTACAAAGACACCGAGGCAGGAGCCACAATGCGGACAAGAAGGAGGGGTCAGCGCTGGCCTACCACCCGAGAGAATCGGCGTGGGACAGGCTACTACTTCTCAAGTTTTTTCGTCAAAAGCCTGTTGCGCTTGGAGGAATAATACGAGACGGTGAGGAAAGACAAACAAGTTCAGAGGAGGGGGAAAGAGGAAGGAAAAAAATCCCGACGGCCGTTCACACGCCCTCTCCGTGTCCAACGTGGGTCAGAGTCCACAAACGGGCAGCTCCTCACCTCACAATCCCGCCCAACGTTCACCGCAGCATCCTTCTCCCTTCTCGTTTTATCAAAAAATTCCTGCGCATACGCAAAACCTGTCCCAAGCTCACGATATGGAGAATGGGAAGCAAAGATTAACAAGCAAGCAGCCAGCTTGTTACATCAAAACCGACGGAACCAGATTCATTCTCTTCAGGGAAAACACCTTCGCCGGCGTATCTAAAAAAAAAAAAACATCGGTCCCTAAAATGCACGGAACAGCAGGAATTCACGAGACTAAAAAATAGGGAGGCCGGAAAGGTGACCGTAAACCCCGTTTCTTTCGCACGCTCCTATATGTGCGACCAAGCCTTTAAAAAAAATCCAGCTGGCTCCGACGGCGGGCCAAGTGCGTCTTGACAGACAGCTAAGCCATGTATTCTACACTGAGGTCCACCACACCCTAAGAACAAACCCTTTCTATTCAGATCCCTGCCGAAATGAGGGGAGACCCGGAGCGCGCCGATGCAAAAATCTCGCAGCGTGTTCTTGGAGCTAGCGAGAAGGGAGTGGCCTTTCAGGGAAAGGGGAAAGCGGCGAAAGAAGTTGCCGCCGCCGAAACAAGTCCCGCAAAAAATAGGGACTGCGGCCCCTTCTTCCCCCTTGACGACGACGCAACGAAAACAACAATGGGTTTGCACCCTGTGCAGGCAGCGTCATCAAGGGGCGACGCAAGCGACGACTTATTCCTCTAGCCAGCCCTTCCCCACTTGCCTCTCTCCTTCGCCCGCATCCTCTCCCGACCATCCCTATTTTTCTTTTTCCCTTCGTGCGCTCACCTTTCACTAGCCTTGCCTGCGCGCCTCACGGTGCCCGCTGGGCCACCGCCCTCTCCCACGCGGCTAGCCCGCGGCGCGCGTTTTCGAAACGGCGTTTTGTTCCCGAAAAAACCAGTTTTGCGGGAACGGGCGACCGCTTGTAGTCCCGTCGGCCCACACGCTGCTTTCCGCCTGTTCGCCGTTTCCACTATTACGCCGCAACGTGCCCTCCGAGCATTCTTTTCTTTTTTTATTTTTTCCGCGGGCATGTACGAAATCCCACGCAGGGCGTGTTTTTCGGGCCCGGCGCGTTTCCAGAGAGTCCCGTAGCCTCCCTTTTTTCCCGTCTTTTCCCGTGTTTTTGCTTCCCTCTTATTTTCGGGCGCGTTTCCCACGAGAGATGAGGCGACACACCTCGTTTACCTCTTTCTCGCCTCAAACTCATCGCAGACCGACGCAGTTCTATTCGTTTCTTCTTTCTTTTTTTTTTGGAAGCGCGGAAAAAAAGGATCGAAAGGAAGAGTGAAGCTACAAACGTGAAACGGCTCGCATAACGATGCACCCTGCGAACTCTCTAAGTGGAAACAGCCAGATGGCGAAGCGTGTGAAATTCCTGCAGGTGCGGGCGCCTTTTCTGCTGGGGTAGTACTGAAAGGCAGATTTGGCGCCGAGGCTGGCTGGCGCATACCGATTTGGAACGTGAAAGTTACTGTCATTTGAGGAGAATTCGTTGAGCGCAGAGCTCGGTTAACCCTTGACGTTAACGGCCTGGTTTGAAAAAATAAAAAAATAAAACGACCCATGAAATATATTTGGATCAATAAAGGGCATATCCTTTTCGCAATTCTTGGGAAAATTTCTTCTATCGAATCCGCTTTGAGAGCTGAGGGCCGCTAGCTGACGCTGGCATTACAAAAAAAAGAAGCGAGTATGAACGAGCTTTCTTCGTCATCGTTTAGGGTTTTGATTTATTGATGGTGAACGCAGATAAGCAGACACTGTGCGGCCTATAGTTGAACAGGGTTGGAGTATGGCATAGTACAAACATTTTTTCTGCTAAATTATTTGCTATACTACGATGATTACATACAAGTACATACATACATACATACATACATACATACATACATACATACATACATACATACATACATACATACATACATACATACATACATACATACATACATACATACATACATACATACATACATACATACATACATACATACATACATACATACATACATACATACATACATACATACAAGTTTTATTCTCCACAAAGAAGTGGAAGGAGGTGGAGGGAAAAGCCGTACATTTGCGGCTTGAAAAATTCTCCACCCCTTACCGTGTATACAGCAACAGAGTGGGGCAGTAGACAGTTACATTTTTTTGTTGCAAAGAGAAAAGAAAAACACCACTGTATCGCATCAGACAATAAAATAAGCCTAAATAAGAGCTTCAATAGAGCACTGGATTTGGACGCCTGGAAAAAAAAAATTTCGGAAATGAAACACTGTAATGTAATTGAACATAAGGATAGACCTTTGCATTCATTCACAAAAAATAGTATGAGTAGCAAAATATTTGTACATATTTGGAAGAGACATATTGAATAGATCAGCACCTTCTTTTTCTGCAGCATTCAATAATCGCGGAAGATTATACCGGAGTGTTTGTTGTCCATAGGCAGTGCGACATTTTGGAACTTTCCATCGTTCGGGAGTTCTGGTGCTGTAGGTGGGATAATTGGGTCTTAATTCTGCCATTTCCGTAAAAACTGTACTCTCTCGTTGGACACTTAAACGATACTGCCTGCATAATTTGTATTCGTATATATTTCTTACTTTCAATAAATTAAGTGAAGCAAAGATATGTGAAGAGGGTGCTGTGTATTCAATGTTTTCAATTATTCGTACTATTTTTTTCTGTAGCCTTTCAAGCTTCAACACATTATTTTTTGTTGATGTTGGTTAAACGATATTGAATAGAAGCTTTTTACTTGACGTCAGAAAATTTCATCCCGCTTTACGTTTCATTGACGTCAAACAAAGAAGTGAACAAGGTTATGCGTGAAATTAGGAAGCTTAATAGTTAAGTGTTTCGAGAATGCCAGAAGTCTGCGAATTCTTCTTAAGAAATACTGACCAAGCCCATCTTGTCCTGGATATTGCATCCTCTGGCAGTTTCCATCAGTACGTTCGCAGATAGTACGCAATGTGCTAAACGCAATACACAAGTCAAAGTCACGAATTTCAAGTAGGATTTAGTGACACATAAGTGGAAGCTATAAGTACGGGCAAAATTTAGCCATTTGCAGTAATCCGCCATTCATCGTCACAAAATTAAACTGACGATACGAAAAACAAAGGCGCAAGAAAGGTAAAGGGAAGTATCATCATCATAATCATGATAATGATGATGATGATGACGTAACACATTCCTAGTACTTCTCACACAGGAATCTGAGTCTAACACGGCCCGAAGAATCAGTCGCAGCCATGGCCAGCCCGGGACTGGAGTAGACGACAAGCGAATTGCGTAACGAGACAACGCAACATGATAGCTGCGTCGGGGTATAAAAGCACAAGTTTCGCCAGTCAAATTCGAGGCGAGCTACACTTGGAAAGCGCGCGACCGGTTTGAACGACAACAGCCAACAGTTGAGGCGGCAAAGAAGAGAAGGGCACTTCGCTGCGACAGACCGTACAATAGACATCAGCTGGGAGCGCTTTAGGCGCTAAACTGTTAACGCTCGTCAATAACAACACAAATGGCATTATTAGGGCATACACGGCATTAGCAGGGAAGAGGAGTTCGGTTGAGGGGGGGGGGGGGGGGGAAGAAAACGATGAAAACAAAAACCTGTCCCGCCAGTTTCGAGACTCCCGGCCAGAAACCGGTCAGAGCATATAACGGCTCTTTTCGGAGGAGTCTTGTTGGTGTTTAGACTTGCGAGCTTCGGAGCGGAACCGTTCATTGTGGTCTGTTTACGATGAGTCCCTCTGCATAGCCACGGGACGCGGCAGCTGCAGGGTTCTTTGTTTGGCCCGGGATATTAACTGGTGCAGCATCTTTTTTACCGGAACCTATAGGTTTGGAGTCGAGGAAAGGGACGTGCGCTGAGTTTTCACGTCTGAATAGAAAACCGGTTACGACGAAGGGAAGAAATAATAAAACAGAGTGCTGGAAAGGTAGTGGGAAACAGTTCAAGTAGCTGAGATGTAATCGAATTCATGAATTAGAAAGGTTGGGGGGGGGGGGCGCATTTGACGAGGCAATAAGGCTCCCGTGCAGTTGACGCTGAAGGGCTGATGAAAGGGTGCACGCACATGAACGCAGCAGCTCTTCTTGTTGCTGTTGTTGTTTGTTGTTATGTACTTTATAGAATATTCATAACCTGTCCGGGCTCACTGGAATGATAAGTGTGCATCACGAAGTAAGCGGTGAATGGGCACTCTGTGAACTCTTTCACAGAGCGTCGCGTGAGTCGACTGAACGTTATTCTGCTATCAATAGCCGCGCGTTCTTGAAATGATTCCGCGCGTTCAATGCAGCTTAGTGCTTGCGTCTCACGCAACATATGTCGTCAGTAGATGGCGCGAAAGTTCCTTTAACTGTTCGCTGAAAGCGGTTTTCTCAGCTTTATAAAAACAACTTAAAAGCGGTCTACCGTTAACAGCCGCATTTCCGAAAAAAAAAAACTATTCCTGAATGTAAGGACCTTCCTATATTAAAAAAAATGGTCTTGGCTACTGGCGCAAGGATCTGTGATTGAAACACAGCAACAACAACAACAACAAAAACAGAAGAGTTCAATTTTGGGTTAGAGGTATTGCCGTCATTTGTCGGGTATCTGAAAACTTGAGCTGTACGCGGTTTGGCTATGCAATATCGCCTAAGACAAATGCGGTGGTCCAATCCTTGTCGGAAATTAGTGACAACTACCCGCCTATCAGCAATACTATTCAGCTTCTCTGCCGTTTAAAATTTTCCACTCGCAGTTAACTGTACTTCACCCGAGAATGCACGGGCATAGTCAATTTTGTTGCATGTCATTCCAGAATAGCGCGAACAATGTCTCGGGTTTCTGATGAAGAAGATCTCTTGCGTGAAACAGTACAGATAGCCCTACCTAACCGGTTCCAGCCTATAGCAGAAACATAGGCTGCAGCCTGTGAGCAGGCGG
The DNA here is from genome assembly GCA_030143305.2 of Amblyomma americanum. Lineage (NCBI taxonomy): Eukaryota > Metazoa > Arthropoda > Arachnida > Ixodida > Ixodidae > Amblyomma > Amblyomma americanum. The sequence continues at coordinate 16,997 of JARKHS020034239.1, read as the reverse complement.
CCTGTTGTTTAACGAAAATACAGTTTAAACTGACATCCTCATTTCTAGGCACCAATTTGAGAAAAAATGAAACGTGCTAACATGCTAGCAGAAAATATTCACTAACATGATTCGTTTTCTTGTGGCAACATTCGCGAAGTCTCTGCTTGCTCTCAAAGCGCTGCATCAAAGGTCGACGTTAGAAAACCCCAAGTGGTCGAAATCGATGCGGATTTTCGAATTACGACGCGTCTCGCAGCCAGCAGTACTTCTTGGGGGCCAGTATAGAGGAAAGAACCCGTTATTGGTTTGCCAGGCGTTTACCAAAGCGGGGACCACAAACGTTGCCATATCGTACTGGGCCCTCTTTGGTGCCCAAGCTTAGCATCCGAGGCTTTATAGGCTTCGCTAGTACTTGCGTACAAACTGTTTCAACCTCAGATTTTACGTTGTCCCATTTCATTCAGGAGACCAGGTCGTGCTGGCTTTTGCGGCGATTCATAGTACCACCAAGAAAGCTAGCTTGTGCAAAAAGAGGTAAAGCATTTATGATTCACCGCTTCAACAGGCGTTGAAACCTGTCAGAGGAAGCATTTTTCTATACTTCTAAAAACGCCGCAGTGGCTCAGTGGTTAGGGCGCTCGACTACTGATCCGGAGTTCCCGGGTTCGAACCCGACCGCGGCGGCTGCGTTTTTATCGAGGAAAAACGCTAAGGCGCCCGTGTGCTGTGCGATGTCAGTGCACGTTAAAGATCCCCAGGTGGTCGAAATTATTCCGGAGCCCTCCATTACGGCACCTCTTCTTCCTTCTTTCACTCCCTCCCTTACGGCGCGGTTCAGGTGTCCAACGATATATGAGACAGATACTGCGCCATTTTCTTTCCCCCAAAACAAATTATTATTATTATATTAAAAACGTTTACCTTGAGGACGTTACAGGCATGCTGTGTGCAAACATAAGTTGCATAAAAGAGCAACCATCTTTGTACCGGTCTGAATGATGTCATCTAAGAAGACTGATGTTGCCCAATTAGTAGGTCATGCACTCTGTCCACGTAAGAGTGCTAGCCTATCAATATGGACTACCATAATGACTTCCGCCAAGGTTAGCAAGACTAAGGAGAGGGTGTGCATAGGAGTGTGGTCATTGCGTTCGCTCTGGTCTCAATATACCGGGTGCTTTCGCGAACACTAAAAAAATTTTAAAATAGGCTTTTTATGGTAAAAATATGGCTTTTGTGCCATAATATTATCAGTGTTGGCGGACACCAGAAAACCGGTGAATCGTCTTAAGCAGTAAGCTGGTTAACTAATTTTTAATAATTAACTTTTTAACTAGTAGAGTTAGGCGCCTAGTTACAGAGATTTGTAGCCAGTCCTTACATACCGGAGATTTGTAGCCTGGTTTTTAGAATTTCGAAAACGCGATTGCACTCGGTGCTGTGGCTCGACAAAATTTGGCTGCATCGTGCGAAAACACATGAGCTTTCGAAAGCATGCAGGCAAAGCAACCCCTCTAGTGCACGTGACTAGTCGAAAAAGCCAAATTTTGTCAAGCCACAGCGCCAACAGTAATCACGTTTTAGAAATTCTAAAAACTGATATGGCCATTACTAACGGCCGGCTACAAATCTCCAAATGCGTCCAGGCGCCTAACCCTACTGGTTAAAAAAGTTATTATTAAAAGTTAGTTAACCATCTTACTTCTTCAGTCGATTCACCGGTTTTCTGGTGTCCACCAACACTGGTAATACTATGCCGCAAAAGCTATATTTTTATCCCAAAAATCCCATTTTTGAAAATTTTTGAGAGCGGATGCTGAAACACCCTGTGTTACTCAATGCTTTCATTTTTGGCATATTTTTTTTTCTGACTCTTCTTTTACAAAGGGACCTGTCTCCGAATTCTCTTCCCAACATGAGTAGCTGGTGCAAAGTCACTACTTGTTCGAAGAGATATCTGCTCTTCATTAAATGGGCACTGAACACAACTCCCTCCGAGTATTGTTCTTGGTAAAAATTGATTTTTCGGTTCCTTCTGGCTCCTCTGACATTTGTCTGGCCGCAAAAGACTCACTGATCGTTGAGAAAATTGAATTTATAAAACCCCTCCTGCCAACGCATTCAAACTACAGATGGCTTTGCCGGAAAGGAAGAGGTTGCCACTGCTTTTAAGTGAACGGCGGCCAGCAGCCTCTGGGATGTGGGCAAGAAAAATTACGTGCCAACGCATGCATTTTCCATCAGAAATGTATTTCCTAGCTTATAAAGGAGCGTTTTTGGTGAGAAAGGTTTACTTGTGATTACTAGAACTCGCTAGCTTATCGATATAGGTCAATCTCTGTCTTCAGTGCCGCTTTACACAGCTTCACTTTATCTTTTTTTTTTCCTTGGGATTTATTCTCTTATCTTTATTCTTCCTCCCTTATAGTTCTTCCGAAGTAAGAACACTTACTGATGTCTTGCGTTTACGAGTCATATTTGACGGGCATTCCAAATTATTCACCCGCACCATTTTTAAACCCTGTTCGGAAGCCCGGCCGCCTTATTATTGAAATTAAATCTGAGACTGATACAAAATTTTTTTCCCCTCTGTTTTACCATTTTTGGCAGTTTATAGAAACGCACCCATCGCCTGTCAACAAGAAAGAACGGAAGGGAGATCAGTGTTACCAACAATTGCGAAGCAGTTCTGTATACAGCGCACATTGACAGTTAGTGGTAGGAAAAAATCCGCATATCGCCATATGTCGTTTCAGTCAGCCTCAATGTTTCTGAGCCAGGCACCTACTGGTAGGTGCGCAACTGCGACACTCTAAACACGAATACACCTATGTGGGTGTAACAAGGGGAGTAAACGTTCATCTACCTCACTCCATTTTGGGAGCAGGGCATGCTGCTTAAGTCGCGTGGTTGATTTTCATCCCTAAATGTACGGAATGCTTACGGTAGGGAGCGGAGGCATATTTCCACTGCAAAGCATAGTAAATTGATGCAGTTAGGAATGGAAGGATGTCTTTACACGTGGCACGGGAGATTTTGAGGTTAGCAAATTAGGAACCTTAAAACCTCGGTTAAAATCTCCGTAGCTGCTAGAACTCCGAATGTTTTGAAGAGGGAATTTGTTTCCTTTTCAGACCATAAGTATTCCGCAATTTTAGCGATAGTACTCAACCTCAGGGCTTGGGCAGCATACCCTGCTCCTAAAAGGGTGTGGGCTAAGGGGCATCTAACTTCCTTTTTACTCAAATCAAGGCTAATTCGTGTTTAGAGTATAATGCTGAAGTGTTTTCCGTAGCGTTAACACGGCTGTACATATGCGTGATCCCGCAATCACCGGTTTCACCACCCTGCTTTAGGGGTGGGGCATCTAGAAGTAGGACGCTTTCTACACCTTCAGTATGCCTGTATGTCCCTGGCATAATCCAGAAATTGGTGATGCCGGTTAGCGGACTGGAGCAACTCGCACTTGCCTACATCTGGTCAGAATACCAAAACTGTGTGCACGTATACACGGATGGATCTGCGTCTCCAAATGCATCAACAGCAGCTTTCGCAATCCTCGCTCAGCAGACGAACCGCAGATTCATTTTGGGACACAAGTCTACTTCAACCGCAGCAGAGCTTGCGGGCCTTCGGGAAGCGAATCGCCACATCTGCGGAGAACCGCCTCAGGAGTGGTGCATTTTCTCTGGCTGAAAACCTGCGCTACAAATTTTGGGATGATTCCTGCGCCACACCGCCTACCAAGCTCTGGCTCTTGATATTATTAGTCTCTTGTCATTTTTTCAGGAAAAAGGCCACCATATAGTGTTCCAGTGGATCCCGGGACACTGCGGGCTCGATGGAATTGAGACCGCCGACGCTGAAGCAAGGAGCGCCTTCAGCAGTGGCCTGCGTACAGCTGTGCCGTTCTCTAGACCGGACACCAATTGTCTCCTTTCGGAATCGATGAGGAGTGCGACGGCTAGGTACTGGGCCATGCCAGACACTCGACGCATCCGCCTTTAAACGGCTAGATCCGGCGATGACCTTTTCTGTTCCTCGCGGCATACCACGCCCTATGGCATGCATAATCCATAGATTACGCTTAAACGTCGCCTTCACGCGCAAATACTTGCACTTAATAGGACAAGCAGACTCCCCGGACTGCACCAGGTGTGGCGTGCTAGAGACTATAGAACATGATTTAGTGGCGTGTCCAGCACATGCACGTGAAAGACTCATGCTCGCATCTGCTTTGAAGTCTATGGACACAAGGCCCCTCTCGAAGGATTTGATCCTCGGCGCTTGGCCAGATAGTTTGAAAACTGTACAGGCTGTATTTTTCATCTGCCTCCTCCCATTATCGTCATCCCCCATCGTGACCCTCTTTTTTCTCCTCTTCCCGTTCCCCAGTGCAGAGTAGCAGGCCAGATATTTATTTTTCAAGCCAACCTCTCTGCCTTTCCCGTCATACCCCCCCCCCCCCCCCCCCTCTCAAGTAAGTAGAATCTCGCATAGTTACGTCGCGCGTAATTACAGATGTCCGCAATGAATTGTGTTTTGCTAGTATGTCCATATAGTGTATAAGAACGCGAAAGCAACGTTAACGCGTACCATTTTTATAGGAACAACGTTGTGCCCGGAGTGTTAGAGAATAATCGCGGGGCGATCGGTGCTAATTATTTCTAGACTTTCAGCGTTTCCTGCGCAAAGCACACGCTTGGATGGGAACCACTTCAGCAGCTGATGAGATGACGAAGGCCAAAATTTCTCCGCGGTATATTTCATGATAAGACTAGTTTCGATCGGAGACATTGTCTGTGCAATTCCGACTATGTCTCATAGCGCCTCGATCATTCTTATGAAATGGGGAAAAAATTAAGATCCAAAACGAATTTTTTTCAGGATGTCTTATTTTTACATTGATGTATTTTCTTTGTCTCTGTAGAATGTGCTTTGTACTCAAACCCTTGATTCTTCAATTGTTCTTTGCCTGTTTTCGTTTGCTTTACCTTCTTTTTATCTGCTGTGTTATAATACCCCCCCCCCCCCTAACCCGGCACACACGCACACACTGTAATGCTCCACGGCGCTATGGATACTGTAAAAAGTAATAAATAATAGAAAAAAAACAGTTTTCTCGCCTGGGCTTCAAAACGTGAAAGAACGCCGCCTACGCGGAATGCGTATCAGGACCGACTCGGTACAAACAATTCACCTCGACCTTGCGACATGGATACAAAAAAAAAAATCAAGCTTGCTTAAGATTTTTTATTTTTTATTTATATACAATACTGCCAGTCTCAGTAAGAGACCGTAGAAGGTGGGCAACCAGTACAATATAATGTTCAAAACACAAAAGAGAAATTACAAGCAGATCAACAAAAAGAACTCTTACAATACGTGTTACATAACTACTAGTGGGCAGGTTACTAAAGAAAGATGAATTAAGACAAAAACAAATTCTTACCGGTCGTCTGTAGAGGGCGTTTCAGGTAGCTTGAAGTTCGCTTCCACGAGAAACACATTCCAGGGGTGTAGAAAAAAAAACGAACAAAAAAAACGAAGTCACTCAAATCCACGGCAGAGCGCGAAAGTCTCTTACTATTCACAAAGAGATCTTCTCAACACTGACGCAGCCGAGTCCACAGCCGCAACCCGGCAAACTGAAACAATGGAGCGACAACAACGACACGTTGCACGATACGCATCTGCATCGGCATACGTCGCACGCACAGCGTCTGAAACTTGCGGCCGGCCGCGCTGCTTGAAAGGCCGCGTACAGCAGTCAACAACAACAACAACCGCGGGCAGGCAATAAACATGAATCAAACGACAAAAAGAGGCAGCTTTCGAAACGCCGGAACCATCCCACGCTCGCGCAGAACCACAAAAGGCACGTATATTTCAACGCTTTCCAAAGTTCTTTCCAAAGACTATAGCGAAGAGAATCAGAATTTATAAGAACGAAAACCGGCAAAAGAAGCCGCATCTCCATTCGCCGCCGAAGGAGCAGGTGGTCGCGTGAGATGTTGTCATGTTGTTTTTGCTTTTCAGTGATGTGCTTAGAAAGGCTCGTTCGCTTTTTATGTCTTTGTTTCTTCTAATTTTGCGCATCGTCCGCTTGAAGAGACTCGCACGCAAACAAGTTCAACAAAAGATTACACGCGGTAGCCTTAAAAACTCGGGCGCAAAAGATGGAAATGTTTAATGCCCTCTCCTAGTAACGCGCAAGAAGGAATGAAACAAAGAGAAAAATGTTATAATTAATTAAGTCGATTATAATAACCACCGTGTTAAATCATGAATTAGTTCAATATAGCCAAGCAAGCGGTTCGAAACTGCGACCGAATTCGCTTAATGTTCGACTCTGGAGACATAGATACAGAAACCTCAATAAAGATGGAGTTCATTCCACTCACTTTGTTATATCTCTGTTTGGCATCAATTTGAAACAGGTGTGAATGTGTACTGATAGCATGCGTTTTTATTTAGGTCAGCTTGCGGCTGAGCCTTAGCCTAAGACCAAGCTTAGCACGGGAAAGTAATAGATCGTAATTATTATCAGTCATCATCCAGGTTTGTATCAGGTTCCGCCTTTACAAAAAATTTATTTACACAGTCTATAGACCGTCCACAGACTTCTGTCTATAAGGTCTATAGACTATACACAAACCCTATGGAATAGTCTATAGGCAATACAAATCTTATAGACAGTCTACAGCCAACCTATAGATTTGTGGCAATACGCTTTCAGTAGACTTTTTCTATAGACAGTCTATAGACTATGAATAGACAAAATGAAATATCTATAGGAAGGCAATAGAGTCTATAAGAAGTCTACAGACTCTCCAAAGACCATTTTTGTAAGGGCGGGCTAATTGGATTGGCGTACAAACGCGCCTGAACACGCCGCTTCCTTGTGACATTAAAAAGAATGAAAAAAAAATGAAGCAGAGCTCTCCGCGCCCTTTTCATGGCGAAAACATGTGCGTTCTACTAAAAAACTCCAAACAAGACAGGGCTCAACAAACAAACAAAATTTTCGAAAGTAACAAACTGACCGATAAACGCATTGTAAGTCGGCGGATCCTCGCTGCCGAGACCCGGCCGACATACCGACCGTCTAGCCGACTCCCAGACGGCAGACATGTAAACAACTAGACGGGCTTTCTATGTTCGCATCTGTTGTCAGAGGCTATGATGCGTTGCACCTGCTTCTGGGAAACGACCGGCGAGAGAACGAAGAGAACAAGCCACGCACGTAAACCAGCGAGAAAGAAAAGGCAGCTGTGTATCAATATATACCCCCGGGACGGCTGAAGACGCGCGCGAAAACATTTCCGAAGAAAAAGGTCGTCAGGTTACGTCTGCTCGCGGCGCAAGTGTGTTCGTCTTTGGGCCGACTACAACGAGGCTGAGAAAGCAGAACATTTGTTTACGATGTGGCAGTAGATTCGAAATTAAATATTGCTTAAAATCGTGATACTGATGAGCAGTTTAGAACTACTTTAATCAGTCCTTTGTTTCTGCGATAGCACAAAACAAACCGGTCAGAAGTAGTGAGAAACACGACGAGAACATCGGATTACTTTGCTCAATTATCGAATTTATGAAATACATTGCGCCTGCAAAAGCACCGCACAAGGCCGCGAGTCGCAACATTTCCGCACACACACACACACAAACAGCAACACACAGCATAATGGCGACCCCTACTAGTCGGTTGTGGCAAAGCTGGTGCGGAAAGGACATTATTCTTGCTTATTTACTTTTCTTGCCCTACATAACGAATGTCTATGCCAGACTAACATGTTTTCAAAAGGCTGACATTTGGTTCACAAAAGAAGACACTGACGCGTGTTCTTATGAAAAGTCATGCCTCAAACGAGTTATGTGACATGCGGCTTGAAATGTAAGCGTATGTATACTTTTTCTCGCGGCCGCCATGGTGGCTGAGTGGTTATGGCGCTCGGCTGCTGACCCGAAAGACGCGGGTTCGATCCCGGCCGCGGCGGTCGAATTTCGATGAAAGCGAAATTCTCAAGGCCCGTGCACTGTGCGATGTAAGTGCACGCTAAAGGACACCAGCTGGTCGAAATTTCCGGAGCCCTTCACTAAGGCGTCCCTCATAGACTGAATCGCACTGGGACCTTAAACCCCAATAAACCAAACCAACCAAACTTCTCCTCACGTAATACGCATATATTCCGACATGGCTCACATACTACGCGATGCTGTCCGTCGGATTACTTATGGCACGTTACGTGCAATATGCGTGCAAATCGACACGAGGTGAGTTACTTTGTGATGGTTGTCTGTCACGCTTCTAAGTACTGAATCATTTATAGAGATGCTCAGAACAAGTACCAAGCCTGCTTAAGATCACATATGGAGAGCGCTGTGACATCCGCCTACTGCTTTCGGTCATTAACGAATACTTGTGGCTTCTCTATACTGTACTGTACTGTACTATACTATACATACATACTATACTATACCATACCATACCATACATACTATACTACACCATACCATGCCATAATTATCACTATCACTCTATATGCAACCGCTGCAGTGTGAAGACGACCAATGAATGCCACCGGCAATCCTATTAAATCAATTAAAAAAAGCGCTGACGCATGCACCTAAATTTTATGCCATTGTCTGGAGTGCTGCTCACTGAAATGTTTTGTAGCAGAACGGCTCAGATGCTAAACAAATTTCAGGCAGAATCTGAGTGATTCGATAGGTCAGCTTATAATGCGGTTCTCTTTTTGACTACGGTGTCCATATTTTCGATGAAAACCTACATACCGTGCACACTGCAGTGCTAAGAAGCCTTCAGATAGTTTCAAATAAGCGACGCTATTATAGACCTAGGACAAAGGCTGATAAGGGTAGTGATAAAAAAAAACTGCGTTGTGGCTTAACTAACGTATGAATGAAAAACTACTCGCACTTTAATTCTCTCCCCCTGATCTGCTAAGCTAGTACAGATATAACGTGCACAAGAATAGAAAAAAAAACGAATCCGTGAGTGATATGTCTCAGTACATTACATACATATATGACAGTTCTTTTGAACAGCAGTTGCTCATGACAGGCACACAGAGCAAAGCGAGAATTCATTCTCGTCTCGCAGTAGTACTCGGTTAAATGAAAGCGCGACAGATTCATCAGCGATGTTAAAAAAATTCTGGCAGTATAAACTATTCCATTATCCGCAAGTAGAAGCACACTGGGAACCTGTGCGAATATAATTACTTGAAGAGTATGAAAATTATCAAGCGCTCCGCTGATACTTTAAGGCGCCGGTCTACTAGCCCCGGTTATGAATGTTCCTGACAGGAACGCACCAAATCGCCCAAACTTGCGTGATAAAACCAAATAAAATGAAGGAAGGAAAAAGGAAGGAAGGAAGGAAGGAAGGAAGAAGGAAGGAAGGAAGGAAGGAAGGAAGGAAGGAAGGAAGGAAGGAAGGAAGGAAGGAAGGAAGGAAGGAAGGAAGGAAGGAAGGAAGGAAGGAAGGAAGGAAGGAAGGAAGGAAGGAAGGAAGGAGAATATTTGAAACCGTAATCGCGTATGGGTTTTCACTTGAAATCGAATAGCACTGCAGTGTTCGCTTTCGTGATTGTGTTTAAACAAAAGTTCCTATCTCTTAAACGGAACACGATGCCCGATCGGTGGATCTCCGACCTTTCTATGGTGCGGCCATGCAAGCACGAATAGCGTTACAGTTTTTGCCATGAAAACCACACTGCAGAGTGAGAGGTTCGGCCCAATTATCTGTCCACTTCGAATCAAATATCCGAAGGTTTCGTTAAGCTGGCATTGTTATGCGGATGATAAGGCTGGAGCTCCACAGCACGTCCGTGCTTCCACAGAGCGCAAACTTAATTTGACTTCGTAAATAAACTTACGAGTAAATAAACTAAATACGTAAACGTAAATAACGTAGAATACGTAAACGTAAATAAACTTGCAAAACACGCCTTGAGGCCGGAAGTTATTACAATGATTATAATTTCACGAATACTGATTTCAAGATGCATACGCCATGTTTGAATTTTGTAGTACAAAGTGAGAAACTAAGACTTGAGGCGTGCAAGTTCTCAAAATAAGTGTGAGCTGCTATAAAATGTCACAAAAAATTTGGAGGACGCTTACGTTGACACTTTAAGGAAAGGACGCCTGTCTCACACATCTCGGTGGATCGACACCCGAACCAGGCCGTAAGGGAAGGAAAATGAAAGGAAAATTGGTTTTAAGGAAAGGAAATAACGCCTGTCTCACAATTCTCGCTGGACACCCGTACCGCGCCGTAAGGGAAGAACGAGAATCCTTCCCTTACGGCGCTGTTCAGGTGTCCACCGAGATGAGCCATTTTTCGCTCACGGCCTACGCCGCCGACGCCGGCTTTCCTGCGACACGAGCCCCTTTACGCTGTCGCGTTAAAACAAAAAAAAAAGAGAAAACCTGACCCACCTGAAGAAGATCCCAGTAATCGCCGAACGACCTGCAGGGGGTCAAAAGTGTAGGCAGAGTCACACACACTGTCCGGAGCGTCCATCGCGTCTATCACTGTGACGTCGTGCAGTACGGAAGTAGTCAGTCTTTCAGCGGGTCGTTTCCATCGAAGTCACCGTTCGGCCAATCGTCACGAAGATTGATCGCGTCGAAGCGCGCGAAAGGCCGATGCTGTGCGGCATTTCTTCTCAGTTGATCACGGTGAGGCATTGTCGCGACTCAGCAGACACGTGCAGCTAGACGCGTTGCCAAAAGGTGCCATCGATCTCCGCCGGCAGCCGTAAAATGCCCTGCTATTGGTGTCGCACCCCACATGCACCCTAGTGCTAACAGCGACGGGTCGCTAACCGTTTTCCATGATAACCAACGCAGACAAAACGGGCAACACCATAGCGTATAAGTTCCATATCTTCATAGTGGCCTCACAGTTTTAGCTCGACCGCAGGCGTCGCAGGTTAATACAGCGGAGATACCTTTATGAATGCAGAAGCATATCTTCAAAACGAAATCCATTGCGAGAGGTCACTGGCCAATGAGGACCACTGGACTCACTATAAAGACTCCCCTCGCACGTAACAAGCCTGTAAGTTTATATTTGATCGCCACGGACACAAATGTAGACAGCGGAAATCCACAAAACAAAGTAGAAAAGAAAGGAAGATTGCCGGAGCTGTAGGTGTATACCTTAAGGGCAGAGACATGCTCAGCTTAAGTGGCGCAAATCGCAATCTCTCCTTCGCTTCTCGAACGAAGTCTGAAATTCCCTGAACTGAGGTTCGTATGCAAGGGCGACATGCGACACGAAGGCAAGTACGTGCACACAGCGGCGAACGGCAGCTGAGCGCACGTAACGTCGGCCACCTCTTGAATGCGCGGCCAGGTGGTTACAAGTTGCCACGAATGCCGCGGGAGGGTGCTACTGTCGCCGAATCACATGAAGGCAATGGCCGCCCCCTTTTCTCTTTTCACATTCCTATATCGTGTTCCCTCTTTCTTTTCCCTCGCCTCTCCCGAAAGAAGGTGCTTCTTTGAGACGCAGGCGCCGAGGCAAGTTATTACCCCTGTCAGGTGAGACTTTCCCCTCCCTTATTCGCCGTTATACTTCGTCATGGGAAGAACGGGCGGAATGTTTCCCTATTCCTTCTTTCCCAAACTCCGCCTCCTCCGCTGTGGTCCCCCTTAAATCCCAAACCGCCTTTTCTCAGACATGAACGACTCTCGCTTCTGTTCTGCTTCCTTCACATATTCCCCCCCCCCCTTTTTTTTTGCTGATATTCTAGGCTCCCCTTTCTTTATTGTCGTTAAGCTGAGTCTTTTTCTCCCTATTTCGTGTCAACCATGACGTCATGGTTGAACGGTCCAGTACTCGGTCGTTTCCGTGATGTCCAATTTTGCTCGTGCCTGTGTTCTTTTTTTTTATATACAACGTCTCTCTCTCTTTCTCTTTTTTTGCCACCCGTTTTTTTTTTTGTGGCTAAACATCGGTCTTTGATATGAAACTGATAAATGACTTTGTGTCAAAAATTACACACAAAAAGGAAACACCAAAGCGTGCGCGCAAGCAAATTCTCGAAACCACCACCACTAGCACTTTTCAGTATGCGTAGTGCGATGTAAAGCACTCGTTCCGAGAAATCAGGACTTCGAAGCGGAAATTTCAGCATGCCATCGACATCGGCCAGTGACACAACCGGTCCCGTGATTTTCGCGCGCTTCGCGTTGGCTCTATTCCTTTACAACATGACTCCAGCGTGGAGCCCACACGCGCGCTTGAATTATTCATGCGCTCCTAGTTAGTATACAAAGCAGAAAACGCATTCGCTAAAGTGCGTTGCGACGGCGACAGAATTCATGTGCATGCGTCTGCTGTGAGGGCAGTGTGGCTGCTTGAGTTCGGAATAATAATAATAATAATTTGTTTTTTGAGGGGAAAGGAAATGGCGCAGTATCTGTCTCACATATCGTTGGACACCTGAACCGCGCCGTAAGGGAAGGGATAAAGGAGGGAGTGAAAGAAGAAAGGGAGAGAGAGGTGCCGTAGTGGAGGGCTCCGGAATAATTTCGACCACCTGGGGATCTTTAACGTGCACTGACATCGCACAGCACACGGGCGCCTTAGCATTTTTCCTCCATAAAAGCGTAGCCGCCGCGGTCGGGTTCGAACCCGGGAACTCCGTATCAGTAAGTTCGGAAACCGAGACCATAGCTCCACTCGGACGAGTATTAGCAGCGATAAAAGACGAACCATCTCTGCAAACGCACCGATATACTGGTACGCTAATGCAACCGCTGCTACTACGACTACTATTACTGATCCACAAACATTACTGATGGTAGTACAGTACTTGCAACTATTTTGGGATAGTGATGACTCAGGGCGATCGGTATATGCTGAAATGCATGTACAGACGCAGCCAGAACAACGCTGAGCACGTTTTGGTCTAAGTATAATCTGGCGTTATGTGGAGGAGATATGAAAGTTTTTTCCGCGTACCCGACAGCACACCAGCGCCATTTTCCAGCGCATGTATTAAATGCTGCTTTACCTGGTATTTTCTAAGCAAGGCGTGAGAGTATTTTGAATGCTGAAGCGTTCTCCATATTACTTTGGCCTCCACTGTACCTATAAATCGTTGCTACTTTTTGTGCATCTCTATCTGCTGCTGACTCTGCTACCCCTGTTGCATTAGTAAATACAGAAGCTCTACCATCAGTGGGCGTACTGTTAGAGGTTCTATATCAACTAGTATTGTGGCTACGCCCATTGTTATCGCTCACACATTATTAGGCTTAGTAACGCCTCTCCTTTATCTCCAGCAGCAATACTAGCAGTTATAACAGTGCAGAAATAGTAATAGCGCTAATTTTAAATTGCTCGCCGTGGTGGCTCAGTAGTTAGGGCGCTCGGCTACGGATCCGGAGTTCCCGGGTTCGAACCCGATCGCGGAGGCTGCGTTTTTATGGAGGAAAAACGCTAAGGTGCCCGTGTGCTGTGCGATGTCAGTGCACGTTAAAGATCCCCAGGTGGTAGAAATTATTCCGGAGCCCTCCACTACATGGCACCTATTTCTTCCTTTCTTCTTTCACTCTCTACCTTATCCCTTCCCATACGGCGCGGTTCAGGTGTCCAACGATATATGAGACAGATACTGCGCCATTTCCTTTCCCCAAAAAACCAATTATCAATTACTAATTGTAAACTATAGTAGAGATAATAATAGCAGATGTAGTATAGTAGAGGTTATAGCAAAGGTAGCAACTGCGTCAGTTGCGATACGGTAGCAGTATAGCGAAAGGGCCCACATAACTGTTCAGGCCAACAGAAGTGGCGTATATCCTTACTGTCTGCATTCGTTGGAGAAATGCGCTTATGCAAATGAATGCTGCATAATTTCTTCGCAGGTATTGTTCGCTAAATGAGACGTCGGTAGAGGCAGTAGTAAACACTACTACTCGTGGCTGCTGTATTGTAAGTCAGCGCAACGGAATCTCCTTATCGCGTGCGTTAGCCGCTGACAGCCGCCAGCACCGCTATCACGGCGCCCTCTATAGTACAGCAAAGCAGGGCTGTTTAGACAGAAATATGGTACCGCTGTGTGTCGCCGTGCTTGCGATATGTGCTTTTCTATTGCCACACTTTGCGGTCCAGGAAAGAGGGCTCGCTGGACTACCTGGACTCGCCAGAGCCGCGACGCGACGTCCGTTGCGTAAACGCAGGGCCAGCTCAAGCGAAGCCCTGAGCTAAACTTGCGTATTTTATAACAAACACGGACACGCACACATATGCTGGTATAGGTATGGATACGATTAGTTGCAAGTGCGCAAAAATACGTTTCTAGTCTTGCCAAAGGACCGAGCAGAGGGGAGCGGGAGCATCCATTCTGAACACTCACACCCAAAACAAAGAAATTAGGTAACGCAGACAGATTAACTATGCAGGGTAGTATTGTTGTGAACCTGAAGTGCAAAAGCGAACAAACCAGTTCTCTCTCTCTCTCTCTCTCTCGCACGCACGCACGCACGCACACGCACACGTGCGCGCGCGGGTCAGTTGCTGTAGCTATCGTGATAGAGGATATCTTGGGGTTCCATGGTATGTGTGTGTAGCGCAAAACGGGACAACAAAGGCGTTTCTTTGTCCCTTGTCCCGTTTTACGCTACCCTCACATACTATGCACCACCATTACCCACTCGCCCAAGTTTCTACCCATGTGAACTATCTTGGGGGTACAGTACATTCAAGATGCAGCCTTGAACTCCACGCTGTGAGATCAATTTTTCTTGTTTTTGGGGGAGGAATCCGTGCGTTTTCAGACCACAAATCAGTCGATTTTTTTTTCTAGCGGAAGTGAGAACAGGCACCGAAGGAAAATAAGTGAAACAAGAACTTTTCAAAGCGCATACGAACAACACATTCGCGCTTGCTTTTAGAAACATCCAGAGACGATGCAACCGTTTTCGCGGCGAGAAGGAAAATAGCCTCGATCCCGGCGCGTGCAGCGCCGCTCCTCCTCTCTGGTATGCGCCGGCGGCAGGGGCACCAAAGCGCGGTGCACAGTATACGAGTGTGCTTCGCGGTATTTTGCGCAACGAAGGAGTTGCGAACCGCTTTGCGTCTAGATATCGCCACAAATCGAGTCCTAAGATCGTCCGGCTTCCACTGTGTTGTTTTCGGCTGTAGTAACAACTATCGGAAGCGTGAAAAATGACCTCCAGAACAGTGCGTAGAGCATCGACAGCCGCGGCATGTGTGTGCGCGCAGGCTGTTCCATTTGCACCACTTCGCAGATGAGGGGCGTTTGTGGACTGCAAGCATCAAGCAAGCGAGTTCCATCCTGTTGGTCGCGTCTCATGCGTGCTATGGACACTCTGTTGGTGAGAGCGGATGTTCAAGAACGTAATTGCACGGAAGGTACAATTGGCAGCAGAAGTTTACGGGAACAGGGTGAGCGAAAAAAAAAACATTTCCGTGCAGTCACATAAGCCAATCGCCTTGTATTTATGAATGTATGAGAACATGCATGCTCCACCCCTGTTAATAATGCAAGGCCACTTGGTCGCAAGGCAGCGATAGAACATTTTTTTTCTTCCGAGAACACCCACCCCGTTCATTTCTGCTGCTGATAGTACGAACGCATGCGGATATGTGAAAGAAAAAAAGGCAATTCGTTCGCACACGGGGAATTTTTCTGCATAGAATGCGCTAGAAAATCACCATAGATGAAGGTAACTAAAATTTTCAGGAGGCGTTCCGTGAGAGCTGACTGCATATGGACAAAAAAAAAAAAGGAAGGAGATGCCCTGACCTCGTTTTGGTTTTCGTAAGTGAAGGCATCGTGCTCTTAATGAGGGTTTGCATGAAAGATTTCGATGCTCTTTTTGGTCACTTTAAAATTGTGCCACAGTGTTCACATCACAAAAGCGCTGGGCTAGAGCTCACTGCCCCGTATTGTCAGTCGCTGATGGATATTAAAGAACACAGTTGTATCTTCTGCCTAGAGCCTATGTCTAGATTTTCGTTATTCGGCGCATGAATCGATTCATGACAAGCTGCTTCGTTGTAAAAGTGATGGCAAAGGCGAAAAATTCGCTCCTCAGATATCCACGTCATCCATCACGAAACAAACTCACCGGCGTTACCTTTTCGGGCAGTAAACTGGGTGCATGCACATTAGACCTATTTGGCAAATAAAATGCGACTAACATCACATTTAAAACAGCCAAGGAGTTGACTAGCTTAGCTAGCTTCCAACAATATTCCAAGCTGGTTACCATGGACTATTTCTCAAACTCAGTCAAATATCACAGAAAGTTGCCCTGCATTACTCCCTCGACCGCATTCGAAACCAGCGCTACGCCTACGCCGTTTTTCAACACGTAGGGTACACCAAACTCGTCGCATTTCTTTTTATCTATGTCAGTCATCGTGACGATGGTGGAAGCGCCTGCGACGCCATAATCCGCTGGTGTTCCAGCCATTTCTAGACGGAACGATCTCACTGCTGCTTGCAAAGATTTTTCTATCGGTACGCAATTTTAGAAGTTGAAAAATGAATGCGGAAGCTCCGAACTGCCGCTTTGTGCTGTGTGCGTCCCGTTTGGTGTGCGCACCGCGAATGCGATTCCACATACCAGCAAGGCGGTCGTTTCCAGACTAGATACTACAGTCCGTTTCATACATCAGGTGCAACGCTGTCAAAGCTAGCGCTCTTGTCTGCGCTGCCTGAATCCGCGACCAAAAAGTAGTGCGTTCCTTGTGGTGAGCGAAACATAGTAAATGATATGCCTTCAGGCTTACTACATGACACATTTGTCACGAGCTTAATTAAATGCCCTCTTATGGCAGACGACACGCTGTCGCTTTCTCGTGCCGTAGACCACTCGGTCACAGAACAAGCGCGGAGTAACACGCCTCCCTTTGTTTTCCCGTCCGGACTACTTCCGTACCTTTAACAGCATTGCACCTGATGTATGAAACGGAGTATAGAGGGCGCCAGCTTCGC
>JARKHS020034238.1:0-44643 GCA_030143305.2 Amblyomma americanum | reverse complement strand
GAAGACGACTTCCATGGCTTCAGTAAACGGATCCTGGCACATCTGCCGATGAGAGTGAGGCTGCATTGAAAGGGGAGGTGGCCAAGAATGGATGCTTGGTGCGTCAAGTTCTGATCAGGCTTTGTTGAAGGAGAAAGAAAAACAAGGAAAGAATCTAAAAAGTTGATGAGTGTCGACGATAATGGCGCTGGTTAGGCGCACGAGTATTGAGGACCCTGCGTAGAACGTAAGACCATCAGGTGATGTGTACCTGATGCTATTCAGCCGCCTGAGCAAGTAACACAAGTTATTTAATTACGCAATACATCATGGGAGTGCTAGGACAGTTCCTTATCGACTCAACAAAATATGGAAAATTTGAGCGAATTCGTTGGGACTGCTGACATCAGGCAGACTGCTCAGAGCTCTAAGGAATATGAAAGGCTGAGTCGTTGGTTGAATTTTCGCGAGTTCGCTAACGGCAGTAAAAGAGCTTATGTGGAATCTTGCCTTCGATAGCCTATCCTCTCAGGTAATGACCGGAAAGAGAGCTTAACTGCGAGGGTGTAAGACCAGTGAGCTGTTTTCCAGTGTGAGACGACAGTGCTAGTAACTTTTATTAACACGGTGTACGCGATAAGCTGCTGGTCGCGGTTCCAAAAGAAGCAAACAAAGAGATAAACAAAGCATTACATTTGGTGTTTACGGTGCCTAGGCCTGTTGATTTCCAGTATCGCTTCCTTAAAGGCGTCATTAAGGTTTTGGGTGCATAAGATTTGGCTTTTAAGTGCGAATGGCCAACACTGCATGTGGGTGCAAGAGAATTGATTAAAAAAGCGATGTGGCTGCGATTATCGTTATTTTTACCAGCTATAACTACATCGAATCAGGGCGATTTGAGGCAGAATGCATGGGCATAATCCCATTTATTTTCTTTACTTGTACAATGCTTCAGGCCATAAAGACCCTAGCAGTAGTGGGGTACAATAGAGCACAACAGAGCTACACGACGCAAAGTTTGTACGGTTGAGTGCAGGCGTCTAAGAAAACAAGCTGCGACAAACAAGCAAAAAACCAAAAATCTCGTGGTTTAAAAAGTCGTTCAATCGCAGAAATCACATTTTCGGATGCAAACACGAAGTAGATTTCTATTTGGTTGTAATCCTAAGAAAGAATGAATATTTAAGGTTGTTTGTGTGGGCGAATATAGGAGTTAATCTACGAGGATGGTGACTGATGTCTTGTGAGTCTAGGTGAAGAAGGCTGAACGGCGAATGGCCTAATTTAAACAGGATTTTTTTTCCTGCCTAGCTTCCTCGATAACTCTAAGCACTTGATGTTATTCATTCTCATTAATTCCGACAGGGAATCATGTCGATAGTAGCGATTATGCATGAAACGCACTGCTCATATTTGTATCTGCTGGAGCTTGTTAGCGTGTCTTTCAGTGAAAGGGTCCCAAACTTCGCAAGCGTATTGAAACTGACATCGGGTTAACAAGTTATAGGTCAGAAGCTTAATGTCGCAAGGGCAGTACTTGAGCTTGTCTTACCTGACCAAGCTGACGACATGCAGATGCCCATGCATTATCAACATAGATGCACCAGCTCAAGTGGTTTGAAGCTGCTACGCTCAAATATTTGAAATAGTCAATTGAAGATATCAGTGTCTGCTTAACAGTGCATTAGCATAGAAAATTGGATTTTTTTGTTCGTGACGCGCATGAAGACACTGTTTTATATGCATTTTCACATCCTACCGATTACGCCAATCAGAAATTGCATCAGGGATTTTATTAAGTACAACTTGATAATTTATATTGTTAACTGTCTTGAAGAGCAAGCAGTCGTCTGTAAATAAAAGAATACTCGAACTTTCGCGTATGCAGGTGGCGAAGTCGATCACAGAAATTTTGAAAACGAACAGCCGGACACCGAAGTTCACAGAGAGAAAGTATAAATGATGGTCTTCGAAACCTATGAACTGCTGCCTATTATACAGAATGGCGATATCCACTTAATTAAGCCCAGTTCAAGTTAAACTTACCCGATTAATTTTGAATATTGGACCGGACTGTGCAACCCTGTCAAATGCTTTGCTGAAGTCCAGGACTATATAACGTCTATTTAGTAGGAACTATCTAGAATGCAGAAAAGGAAAAAAAACTGTGGAAATTGGTTGTGTAGTTATCAAGACGTCCTTTGCGATATCTATGCTCCGTAGTTGAGGAAAAATCCTTAGTAGTCCGGGTTCCCGAACCAGGACGAATTGTTTTCTTCAACTTACGATGTTTCTGAGGAAGCGGTATAGCTATATAGCTTTCATTTGTAGACGTATGACTGCGCTTGGGTGGAAGCTAATGAGTAATTTGCTACCTTATTGCAAATACTCTCCATTTTAGGGGATTCTTTTAACATTTGACCAAACAGCGTTAAGGTGATAGTATATTAAAAATGTTTACTGGCGCAATTTTTCTCTCAGCAAATGCCTTAAGTTTTGAAGCATACGCATATATTCGGAGAACTCTTCCTGAGTGTTTTTGTTTTATGTATTAAATTAATTATTTAACGGGTAACCTATGAATATTTACTGCGCACATTCTAACTTTTAGTCAGAACAAAGTGTTCTGTGTGAAAATGGCAATAACATTTAAATTTCTTTTGCAGATTATCAAAATCATCCCCAGAAAAGTTATCAACGGCGAATTCGAAGTAATCAAGAACCGATTAATCGTTAGCCCGGGTAAAATTGTTGACACCCCTCCTATAGCTCAACTGTCCGTTTTACTCCAGTTTCGAGTATTCGAGGTGTTCGTTGCACGCACTTTGCATGTAAAAGTTACCACCTTATGATGTGACATACCATCTTCAACTGTAACATTAACATCGCAGAGTGATCTGATATGAGAAACAAGGTCTAATAAGGAGTAATATGTTCCCTGTATACCCTAGTTGGAGTATTAGGGCTTGAAAGATCAGAAGTCAGCATGAAATAAAATTGTTTTTTTCGGAGTGAACTGGATGACACGTTAGGCCAAACAATGTCAGGTAAGTTAAAGCCACCCGATATTCTTATACAACTTTTACTCTAGTTCATTGCAAGTTATCCATACATGCATTTTGGTGAATAAACCAATGGTCGCGAAAAGTGAACACTATGCTGCAAGCAGAATGAATGAGTCTCCATGGCAATTTACAAGGAGGCACATACTTTCATGATCACCCACTAGATCTAACTACAGCGCCTGTACACCACAGCATAGGATAACGCAAACAAAATCCGATTTAAAC
This sequence comes from Amblyomma americanum, assembly GCA_030143305.2. Taxonomy (NCBI): domain Eukaryota; kingdom Metazoa; phylum Arthropoda; class Arachnida; order Ixodida; family Ixodidae; genus Amblyomma; species Amblyomma americanum. The sequence goes on along the minus strand of JARKHS020034238.1, from coordinate 41,374 downwards.
GACTAATCTGTTAGACGCGACTGTTAATTGCTAAACACCAGTTAATCGTAAATGTCGTAGAGAAACGTGTAAAAATACGAAAGAAAAAGTAGTATTCTTAGCAGTCGAAAAATTAAACGGTAAATGTCGGTGACCAAGGACAATGAAGACCTCACGGAACCAAAAATAAAATTTTCCGCTAAGTACAAAATAAATATCTAACGGAACCGGTCACAGTGGTTCTTATTACAGCTCTACACTGAGTCCAAACACTTTGAAAGGCAAGAAAGTCCAGTTAAAAATGGTAAAATCAGTTTCCTTATAAAAGTTGCGCCCGTAATTTATTGCCAGGCTGTCATTATACATAGCATATCCATTATATTTAGCAGATCTTCATTCTTCTCATCATATAATCGCCTCACTCCCTCTCCAACCGGCGCCGAGGAGGCAAGATACATTATCAAGGGTTCGACAGAATCCTGTCTGGCGAGGGGGAAGCATATTGGAAGCACAAGAAACATACACTTCGCCAAAGAAAAAATATTTAACACATGACGTTTCGAGACCCGTACGGGTCCCTTGTTCACAATGAGGATGGGCGGAATGGGCCGCTACTTATAAGCGGACTTGACTGCACAGTGAGTGGGCGTAGATATCGGGGAGATTCCCTCTCGTCCTGTTGATAGCATTCTTGGTCGTCTGTATGTAAAATGATTCGAGAAGTAATCGTGAAGATAAAGGTTTCTCCGTGTCCAAGATTGTGGCGTTCTCCCAGTCAATGGAGTGCTGCATCATTTGGGCATGCTCTGCAAGTGCGTTGGAGGAAGTGCGACCTTTCTTGACGTCATTCTTGTGTTCCCTTATTCTTCTTTTAAAATCGCCTGACTCGCCAATGTATGATGCATCGCAATCCTTGCAGGGGATCTTGTATACAACGCCGGGGTAACATGTGCGCTCTAGGCGGTCCTTCACGTGACACAGCTGCTGTTTCAGCTTGCTGGACGGTACGTGCGCATTTCGAACGCCGTATTTGGCAAATATTCGCGCGAGATACATTGTCTGGAATGTCCCAACATGTCTATTGCAACAGGAAACGGAGGATCAAGGGCCGCCCGGTAATTCTTAGCTTCATAGGAAAGAAGAAAATGAGCAAGGCAAAAGTAGCAGTACAGACGAACGCCACCAGGAGCAGCAGGCTTGTCTACAAAAAAAGAGAGAAAAAATGAATTTCAAAGAGTAGTCGGGGGGTCGAAAGATCGGACACATCAGGAGTGGAATATTCATTGCATACCTTTTCCAGGCAGCAAAAGAAAGAAGAGCCAAGTATCACCAGCGCACGGCATTTAATGGTGAGGAACGGTATAGCTTCGCACTAAGCCTCAATCCAGCACTTCAGAAAACCAAGCTGTTCAGACAGACAGATGAAACACGCTTAGCTCGCATTTTGAAAGCGTACGGAGCAGAGCGAGCGAAGGCAGAATAAAATGCCGAAGGATAGATGGAGCGACCGAGAAAGAAAGACGACGAAAGGTTGAGCCGAACAGCAGGTCGCGTTCCAAACTGCCTCCCTTTCGCTGGCCAGGCATCTGGCGGCGGCGAGATGTGCTATGCAAATCGGCCAAGGCGTGTACCTCGATTCGCCGATCCAATCGGAATGCCTCCGCCGCCAGCTTCGAGCTGCTCCGAATAAATAGAAGCGACGACGACGACGGCTGGTGACACAAAAGTAAAACACAAACTTCCACCCTGTGTATGTGTGCCGACTCGCTGGGAAAACAAAAACAACAACGCGAAAAGGAAGAGTGCACGGTTCGGCGGTAGAAGGAAAAAGAACGAAAGAAAAGAAGAAAGGATGAAAGAAAGCTGAGGACAGGAGATGGAAAGAAAAAAAAGAAGGGCGAGGAAAAATGGTTTCGAAGAGGCAGCTTTTTTTCTTCCGCCAATCGCGACGCCTCGGAACAAAACAAGATGGCGCGCCCGGACCAATGAGAATGACGCGTTCCCCCTTCCTTCCCCCACAACCCCTGCTTTGAAGCGACCAATCGGCGTCGTTGCTTTCCGTTCCACCAAGCGTGCGCCGCCAGCGAAGGAGGCGAAGAGGGTAAGTATAAAAGAAGAGGCGGTAATAAGGCAGCAGCGGCAGCCCCGTGTGTGTGCCGGCGAGCGAGCGAGCGCAACGCGCCGGCGCACCGCGAGAAATAAACAACGACTAAAGCCCCCCCTAGCTCCGCCGCCGCCGCCAAACCCTCTTTCTCGAAAAAAAAAGGAGAAAAGTAAAATTGAAGCGGGCAGCGGGCGTAGCGGACGACGTTGGCGCAAGCGCAGACGCCGCCGTCGAACGAATGCCGCGCGCCTGGCGCCCGCAGGAAACAACAACGTCCTTTCCCCAAAACGGGAAGAAAAAGTAGAGGCATGCGGGGCGAGCAGAGGGAGGAGAGCAAGGCAGAGGGGAGAAAGGTCCTTTCACTCCCTTTCCACTCTCCTATGGCCAGATTCCCAGCAACGCCTGTTTCGCAAACTATATGCCCAGCGCACTTCCCCTCGCTTTTCTTTGAAAACCGCCGGCGCCTCTAGTAAGCAACGGCCTCCTCTCCCGAAAAGAGAGAATGGAATGAAAGTGCGTTCCGGACGGGAAAGAAGGAACGAGGCTTGTTTCTTACCCCTCGCCCTTCCCTTTTAGTCAGGTCTGCTGCCGTTTCGTGAGATATCGCTCTTGTTGGCGTTGTCCATGCCCGTAGGAAACAACGGCCTTTCCCGAAAACGAAAGGAGAAATGGGGAGGTTGAGCGCCGGAGAGACAGAACAATTCCTCGCCTCCCCCCCCCCCCCCCCCCCCCCAGCAACGCCTGTTCTCTGTGTCTTCATATATTACTCGCTGTTTAACGCAATATGCCGGCGTCAACGGCAACCAACAGCGCCCTTCTCCCCAAAAATGGAGAAGGAAACGTGATCGGAGCGTGGAAAAAGGAACGACCTTTATCGCCATTCGTTTATTTCCCAGGGCCAAACAACCAGCAGTGTATGTACCGCAAGCTATCGCAATTCGCTCGCTCCTCTATTCAAGCTATCTCTCCATTTCATCTATTCTTTTCGTTTAGCGGGTAATATATGCCCTTCTTCACAGCGCTTCGTCTCCAGCAAACCTTCCTTTCTATTGCCCTACACGCCTTAAACCTAACGTTGCACCTGACCAAACTAAGACATAGAATGGTGGTGTTATCTTAGTGGTGTTAACAATGCATGTCACATAGCATAAGGTGGCTGAATCCCAAACAAGAGCCCTCGGTACCGAAGCCTGCCAACTTATTTACAGAACAGTTAAGTTCTTAACGTCTCTGCATTAAGCCTAACATCGCCCTAAGCCCAACGTTGCACCTCACCACACTAAACCTAGAAGAGTATTAAAACGTAACCAGGTGTTACGCCTAACCTCCAACTAAACGTACCTAACAGAGCCTAAACTAACCTTAAACTTAACGCAACCAATTGCTAACCAAACAGTAACCTGTAATGAACTCAGGCAGTTTTGAATCTAATATGAACTCGTGAAGTCTGGAAGCCGTTCATATCCGCAGAGGTGACCATGTTTTTGTGAGCAGACCTTCCGGTCACTTGTTCAGCATGGAATAGGAATATCTATTTCAGCATTGTCAGTGAACACGTGTCTGGTTTTTGACATCTTTTCTTAATATTTGCTTCTTTTTATTGGCATCTTTGAGGAAGTGAACTTCACCTTGCTGCATGTGAGTGTGGGTCAAGTATATAAGTAAGCTGTTTCTTTTCAGCAATAGACGTTTTTAGTTCACTGCGTCTATCTGTTACTTCTTTTCTTTATACTTCGTTTTTTGTTATGATTTTCTTCCCAAACGCGAACCTTCACTAAGTACCCACCCGCCACGGTGGCTCAGTGGTTAGGGCGCTCGACTACTGATCCGGAGTTCCCGGGTTCGAACCCGACCGCGGCGGCTGCGTTTTTATGGAGGCAAAACGCAAAGGCGCCCGTGTGCTGTGCGATGTCAGTGCACGTTAAAGATCCCCAGGTGGTCGAAATTATTCCGGAGCCCTCCACTACGGCACCCTCCTTCTTCCTTTCTTCTTTCACTCCCTCTCTTATCCCTTCCATAACGGCGCGGTTCAGGTGTCCAACGACATATGAGACAGATACTGCGCCATTTCCTTTCCCCCAAAATTAATAATAATTATTATTATTATTATTATTATTATTATTATTATTATTATTATTATTATTATTATTATTAAGTACCCAACTCCCGGTCTTAACCAGGTAAATAACTGTACCGCTTGGCCAAGTTTTTGTCCGGGTCAGCTCGAAACTGGCCAGCTTTTGTCCGGTGAACTTTTTTTCCGGCGGTCATGCTTGGCTAATATTATCTGAGTTGCGTTGTATTCGTCAATTTTCTATGACATCTTGGCTTTCATATCCTCAAGTGGCGCTTCAGGTTTTCAGCCTTACCTGATGCAGCGCAACGAAGTCCAGTGATAAACAGGAAGAGAATTGCTAGTCATCATGTATTTTCACTCATTTTTCTTTTGTCATAGCTGTGCCACACGTTAAAGTTACCGGGAAAACTGCCTTACAAGTAACTGGCAGAAAACTGTTTTTCCGGAAAAAAGGACTCATTGACGGCGCTGAGAAGGCTTCACTGCTGAGCAGTAGTAATGCAGCAAAACAGACTTTAGACATCACTGTAGAAACCATTTCACCGACTGCGTCCGGTTACAAACAAACAAAAATAAAGACTAATAACGCTTAAAAGAAATAATTATGTTGTGCAAATACTGCAGAGTTCTCATGATGTTTTCTGCTTCCACTCATCTAAGCATTCCAAACCGGAGGGAAATAAGAAATGTGGCAGAGGTAATCCAAGGCTTCCGCGCATTCAGCGACACGATGATAAATAAGAAAGATAATTGGTTATCGAAAAATAAAAACGCGAGATAAAGACGCAGTATCTGTCTGATTTGCGATGAAAACCTAGACGTGAATCGTGAATCCGGCGAACGCAAAGACGGTGAGAGGCAAAGACCACCCCCGAGGACTACCTACTACAGTGTCTATTCTCAAAATAAAACGAATGTTTTAACAATTGCAAATATTATAGAGAGAGGGAGAAAGTTTGTCCTGGTTTTATGGGGTTTAACGTCCCGAAAGCAACTCAGACAATGAGGAGCGCCGTATAATGGAGGGCTCCGGATAATTTCGACCACCTAGGGTTCTTTAGCGTGCACTGACATCGCACATTACACGGGTTTCTAGCATTTTGCCTACATCGAAACGAGACCGCCGCGGCTGGTATCGAAGCCGCGTCTTTCGGGTGAACAGCCGAGCACCATAGCCACCGAGCTAACGCGGCGTCTGCAGAAAGGGAAAGAGAGATTATAATTACAACCCTGGTTTCTCGCTCAGATGCGCCGGGATTCCTGCCCATAATAGATGTGCTAGATTAGGAGTGGTAATTAGAGGTGTTCGAGTTTATATTTTGGCGCTGCGCGCCAGTTCTTCCTGCACCAGCCAGACCAAAGGGATGGAACAAAAGGCCAATTAAAGCAGCAAAGGCAAAAAACAACCACCACAAAGAAGAAATCTTTTCGGCTAAAAAAAAAGAAAAATGGAGGAAGGAAAAGAACAAAAAAAAACAATAGTAAGAGTTAAGAAAAACAACAAAAACAACAGTTCAAAGAATTTAACTGCGACAACGATGACATCTTTTCAAATTTTACGTGGCAGCGAAAGAGCATGCATCCGCGCGAATGAGCGAGCTCGCATAGACGTTTCCTGTGTTTTTCCTTTAAACAGGATTCTTACCCGACCTATAGTAACTCCGTTATATAAATAATATATATATATATATATATATATATATATATATATATATATATATATATATATATATATATATATATATATATATATATATATATATATATATATATATATATATATATATATATATATATATATATATATATATATATTAGTGAGTGTCTTCTTCAGCACGACGCCGTCTCGGGTTCTCTCGTTTCTCTGCTTTTTGCAATTCACACGAGCACAGTATACGTTCCAGGTGACCTTTCAAACCGTCCCGGTTATTTTGGCTCGGAGGCCTGATATAAAATAAGGAGATAACGATGAAGAAAACATAAACGAGAAATGTTGAAGAGAGACGACCGAAGAGACAAGAGAATCCCGACGCGGTATGTAGGTAGCGTCGCCGCGAGCGAGGCCCTGCTGCAGAAACGCGGTGGTGGTGTATTGACATATCCCAGGGGCTTAGACGCGTCTATATAACAGCCGTGTACGCGGGAAGGGGGGGGGGGGGGGGTCACACCGGCGCGGGCTCAGGTTGACCCCTCTCCTCCCCCGGGGGACGTAATAAGCTTCTTTCAGGTCGCGCCCTCCACACTGCTCGCAGTTGTAGGCGAGACAAGAGAAGACAAGCCGAAGCAAGCGAAGCCAAGCCAATCCGAGCCAACACCGCGAGGTCAGCGCACACTGACCTCCACTCGGCGTTCAGGGCTTTCTGCTGAGAGCAGAAAACTTGCCAAGCGGTTCCCGCGTGTCGTCTTCTCTCACCTTCTTTCATTTCTTTCATTAAACTTGTTATTTATTGTTTATGTGTATATCTTACTGAGCAGCGTCCTTCCTATGTTGGCGCTGCGTAGAATGGCGATATAAAGACTGCTCGATGCCTACAGCTTTAGGGGCGATTTGTTCGATGCAGAGATCGAGAGGGGGGAGGGGTTAATGCAAGCAATAAACGAATCAAGAGAGCATATACGCGGGAGGCGATGTTAAGAGCGACCGGCCGACCCCGATAAGACGGCCACCTCGAAGGGGTCGCTTAAAAGAGGCTTCACGAGCGATCGAGCTCGACCCCAATTCGAGTTCGTAGCCGTGGTCGATGGGTGGAAGGAAAAAAAAGTATCTGATAAATAATCTCAGCTTCCAGTCTCTTGAAAGAGAGCTGTCAAATAAGTAGAGGCGGCGAGCAGTTGCCAACGCTTTAGACCTGAGCCGTTCATCGGGTCAAACGGGGTTTCGGTTCATGATGGTGACGACGCTAAATTTGGACTGATGTATCGAGCAACACAAAGCGTTCCCCTGCTCATCAACCTCCTGTTCTCCGCAGTACACTTGGGATATGTGAGAAAGTATATATACAAAACGTGTAATTTGGTGGAGTTTTCGTTCGCTGAACACAACCGCGAATAGCTCTGGTGGACACCCGCGCAAAGATCACGCAACATTCCGCTATGCCCGGATTGTTCGGTAAGCGGCAGTCTCTCAGAGATGCAGCGACTTTCAGTGGTAACCGTGACCGCCTCATTAGTAGCTAACCTCATACGGAGTCAAGGGTAAGCGACCAGCTGTAGTACAACAGCTTACGTCACTGCTGCATCTTTCATGGTCTCCGGGTAACTTTTTTCGTGTGTGTCATTAATGCTTACCGCTACAGCTTACCCCCTTTTTACTACTATATAGGCGTATTTGTTCTTGGGTGGAGATCACGGTGCTACTTTTGCCTCTGAATAATTCTGAGAAACTCTACGCTTTGAAAGAGAACGTTACATAAGAGGTTGGTCAATGCTAATAAATGTATGTCTGCCACAGGATTAAACATGAAAGTATGAAAAATATATATACACACATATATTTCACATCTTTCCAAGAGGACCTCATTGACTACTGAAGTCTTCTGGTATCATGTCACGCGCAAAAAAAAAAAAACAAGAAAGGAAAGGTGGAGAAGTTTACGGTGCGATCTTGCAGAACGTAGGGCAGAAAGTACGGGGTGATGCGTTTAGGCGTGTGTGCAGGCTATAAGTGTATGTACACAGCGCGGTCCAGTGAGCTGTAGTGGAACTTACGAAACAAAAAGGCTTGAAATGCGACGGTGACAAGAAAGAGTCGGAAAGAAAATGGATTCTGATTTCAAAAATGATGAGCTGATAACTAATGAGTATGAAATACTATCTTCCGCTTCGTTCCGCAAGATCTTCCGCGTTCTAGAACCTTCGACACGAGTTTAAGTGTACAATTAAGCTTATTTGATGCTGTTAAGCTGTTTTGGAAATAGTTGACAGGGAAAAAAATGCTGGAAATGCAGGAGATCGCAAGTGCGCGAGGCCTATAAGCTGGAATAGAAGAATGACCTCACTATACCACCGCCAACTAGAGCGACATGAATTATTCTGCCAGAGTTCAAAATAGAGGTGTTGTCTAGTACGAAATAGCACGCTTTATGTCGCAGGGAGTGGAGTATTGCGTCTATACCAAAAAAATAAGAATGAAAACTAGAAGAAGAAAGAACAGCCAGTATGACAGCGCCGAATTCCGGACAAAAGCTCCGGTAAAGAGTTGAACCAATTTTGAACTGACCAGAAAGAACGGTCACTACTTTCGTTTGGGGCCCCGGACAAAACACAACCGTGCATTATTACAGATCCATGAGTTTACAGAACTCTGAAATGTTAATGTCTCTATCTGAAACGCAACCACACCTCAAAGTTAACCTAATCTATCCAAACTTTGCCTAACCTAACTAAGCCTACGGTAAGCAGTCTTGAACTCGAGCAGTTAATTGCTAACGCTTCTATTTAAAACCTAACTTTACACCTAGCCTCCCTAACAAAACGTACGGTAAACTGTCATTATTAACTCCAGTAGTAAATGTAAGCCTCGTTCCGTTCCGAGCCTGCTCAAAATTGGTGAGCTTTCGCCCGACACACGACACAACGCCAGACATCCATTAAACGGAAATTTAAATTTGCCTGCCTGTCGCAATGTATACGGGGAAAGCTTAGTTCAATTTTACGGCGCAAAAGTCTGGAATGCAGTGTCTATTAATGTTAAGGTTGCAAATAACTTTAAGCTCTGTCGCAAGTCTTTCTTTATCAGCAACCAGGAAGGGCCCTGATCACCACCTTTTTTAACGGTTGTGAATTTGTCTTTCCTTTTCCTTATCACGCTGTGGTTCGTTTCTTTTCCGCCTTTTTTTATTGCTTTGCTATGAAGTGCTACTTTAGGCGCGTATTTTGTTCCCCGCCATTTTTATTCTTGTTTTTCTTTTGTTCCTTTTTCTTTCTTTTTTATTAAAAGTTTTGCTCATTACCCCTGCCTGGTGTATTTTATTTTATTTTAGCACTGGACTGCTCCATTAGCAACAGGGATATAGTTCCAAATGTTTATTTTTTTATGCACTGCCTTGACCTTTCGAAAATAAAGAATGCGTTGGCTTCGAGTTTGACTTTAGAGAGCTTTGGTCTGGTAACAGTTCGTTCGGCGCCCCCCTGTGTCTCGTTTCAATAACCACAAATATGCCGAGGCCAGTGCTATAGTATATTACGCAGTCAGCAACGATCGAAGGGTGTACGGGTACTTCAATGTCCTACCATTTCCTACCAAGCACTCCGTGGTAGCGCTACCAAGGTCTCACACCGTATATTAATATTGTCTGGAAGTGTAAGCCAAATGTGACAAGTTTGGCTTGAAATCGGAGTGACGGAGAAGACATTTTCGTGATTCGCCAGTAAGTAACGAAACCGCGTGATTTTCACGCGCAAAAATCCGCGTAACAGGGAAACCGATACGCTCTTGGTCTGAACCAACCTGCAAAAGAAGGACCCCCCTCCACCTACGACACCCTAGTCGGTTTATGAAGTCGTTCTTCTGAGAACGGCCCCTCGGGAAAGAGACTTCCCACGATACCCAAATCGCGACCGCCTTCCGGCGGTCCTGGCAAACAGGCGTCTGTCGTAAACGGGCCGTGTCCTATCGCGTAAATCTTTCGCAACCTCTGCTCACTTCCCGAAGTGCCTGCGCCTCTCCAAAGACTCGGCTGCCCTCTTCGTTGCGAACATTTCCGTTTCGTTTACTATTTTTTTGTGTGATTTCTGTCCGCAAACTCTCCGGAGGGGGGGGGGGGGGGGGCTGCTAGCTATGTTGTCAGCTCCAGCACGTCGTTCGTCACCGCGTCTCTCCCTGGTGAGGAGTTAGACACCTTAAACAGCCCGCGTCCAAACACATCTCCCCGGCCGTACAAACAGCTTGGGCGGCTGGAAACACGTGTTCGAAACGTGCAGCCCAACTGCCGACGTTTCGGGAGAGATTGTCTTCGGCACAGGAAGCGTTGCAAGTAGAACTGACGCCCATTGGACGGGCTTTCTTTTCGAGTTGAATGGGAGTAGGCTTTGTTAGAGCAATGTGCTCAGAGGAGGTGACGTAGGGAGGCGAAACAATTTATAGAAGGGGCGGAAGGTGAAGAAAACACGATGCTGTGTACAGAGCAAAGTATACTGGATAAAGGAAATATCAAGTATTCTATCAAAAACATTTTTTTTTCGATGGTCCTTGTGCACTAACTGCTCAAAGATATTAACTTTCTAATCAATTATTTTTAATCCATTGAACATTCTCACTATAAGTTTCCTTGTGATCAACACCACAAAAAGAATCAAAAACCATTCCCCTATGCTTTCCTTGGTTTATGTGGCTGTTGGCTTATTTCATTTAAAGATATTTCCGTCGTGGTGTTAAAACTCCCCCCCACCCCACCCCCGCCTAGAGAGGTCCGTATTCTGGAAATACAAAGCGCAGTAGGAGACAAGAGACAAAAGAGTGTCGTCCGCTGTGTTGTGCGCTCTGATCTTCAAGAATGGTATACCAAATAACCCGAAAGTAAACTTTGTTAGGAAGTCCGCCTTTGTACGGCCGCATGTGAGCAAGCGTAAACCTTGCTGATGTAGTTTAAACATGTCTGGCAAATGCTGCCTTCCATTGTCTAAGTCTTGAAGAGAGTGTCTTTGAAGGCGAGGGCTTCTTATTCAATGTTTTCAGTCAGCCATAACCTAACAACTGTATATTCGAAGACTACTAGTCTTTTCGCCGTACGCATCCGTCCACTCTTCAAGCCCAAGTTTTATTTACGGCCAGTGCGAGCCTTGATCACATGATCCCATAAGCCAAACTTCAAGGGTGCCTGTTCCATGACCTACACAATTATCGTGATTCAGGCCTACTTGAATAGCATTATGATTGGTCAGTAGGTAAGCGTGAAGTTGTCAGTCACAAAGTACTGCATGCTCTAGCGCCGTGGGTCAAGCCGTTCGCCAGCAGAGAAACTCTCATATTCACCTATCGTATAAGATACCCGGCCGATGATGATGACGATGAGGGATAGCTCTTACTGTAAAGCAAACTTTTATACTTATTTTGTATCTATAACGACATGAGGCTCCGAAATGTAGTTTTGATACTGCACAAAGGTTCCTATACTTGTGAAGCTATATGAACTCCACTTCTCACTTGCTCACTCCGATGGTTTTTCTAACGAAACACTTCTGAACGTTTTGTTTCAACATTGTCTAACATGCCCTTCCTCGTTTTAATGCTCCGCCCAGTGACACTCGCCGGTTAATATTAATAGTAAAAAAAAAAAAACATCCGCTTTTTACTGAGGTTCCCGACTATTATCCTCAAAGTGCAGATCCACTTTGGCATGTGTACCCAAAAGAATAACCTGCATTGACCTGCATGGAATAACAGTGCAGCATTGAATCGGAAAATTTCAATGTGTAAGTTACTCACATTTGACACACAATAAAAAATTCAGTGTTTCCAAGTAGTAATGGCGCCATAAATACAAGTTATTGCTTTCCCCGAACCTTGCCGCTTTATATGTTTTATATCGCCCGCAAGGAACAGTACCCTATTATCATATTGCGCTTACCATGGCGAACCCTCGCCTGTACACGGTCTTCGGCACGACGCTAACTCGACCGCGGTTCCTGGCTCGCATTCCTGGAACCACTGAGTCCGTTGACCCCGCGTTGCTTCACACTGACTGCACTGGGGCGGACTGCGCCACAGCGCTGTATACCTCTTCTCCCCGCGTGGCAGCAACCTTCGAAAAACAGAGGCCAGAAGGTGGCGGTGGCCGACGTGAGTTGTGTTCGTCGCGCCGCTTGCCGCTCTGGTGCAATCCAACCCTGCCGCCGCCGCCCGCCCCCGACAAACCGACAACGACGCGTTCATAACCCGAGTTCCCGGGAAAAAAACACGGCGGCGGCAGCCTCCTTTGCGGTTTAAGCGCTCGTAACTAGCGTCACCTAAACGTCCCGCTGGCCCCTCTCACTCTCCATCTCTTCTCACTTTGTAAGCCGGCCGACACACGACCTCCGAGCTAAAACACGACCAGGCAGCCGCTGGCTGAGAAGTGAGTGCCTTAGCCGGGAGTTCGGGGGACGGCCGGGGGTCTAGGAACGCGGCGCAGTAGACAAGGCGACGGTGGGTGCGTAACCTGGCAAACGAACGCTCGAAAACAAAACGAAAGAAGGAAATGAAAGAAGGGAGGAAATAGACGCCGCCACCGTCGCGGCCGAAGTGTCTTGCGAGATGGCGGGCAAGCAGGCGGGCAAACACGTAAACGTGCCAGGAAGCATCGCGTCCTGGACTCTCCGTCAAAGAGGCGGCGCCGTGCGCAAACAAACCGTCGTCGTCCTGGCCGCCGCCACTACTCGTGTTTGTGCTCAAATTCTGCACCCCCCCCCCCCCCTCACTGCCTCACCATCGCCTCCGGCAGCAGGAGTGGTGGGCCAACGGTCGCGCCTTCTACCGTCCCTGGCCATTGCACGTACCAGGACCCCAAGGCGCTGCCCTTCCCTCAACTTCAAGGAGATGGCGGCGCATGGCCGGAGAGATTTGCGTGTAAATAAAGGCGGTGTCGGCTCAGGGAAGGGAGTGGGGCAGGAGGTATAGTTAAGGAGAGGGTGCTGTGTAGGAGAGAGAGAGAGAAAGAGGTTGAAGCCGCGTTTCGCGAGAATAGCTTCTTCAGCGCTACGGAGACAGCCAACCAGACAACGCGAGTCCGTGCGTTTGTACAAATGTGCGCAGGTCTCGCGTGTGTGTGTTTGGACTGGTGTACTACAGAGGTGCGTATGCAGTAAAGAAGAACGGGATAGGGGTAGGTGCAGGTCCCATGCGACCTGCCCGTCCTCGCTCCCTTTCCCTCGGCGGCCTGTTCACGTGCGTCAAGCGTTCTCGGTGGTGCGCAGAAAGTACTACTGTAGGAGTGGTTAACGAGAGCCGAACTACGGGTGTCGGAGGTCGCTGTGAGATAGCAAGCGCGCCACCATCGTCTCGAAGCCGCTCCGTAATCTCGCCGAGGCCGGAAACAGGGGGCTAAAAGGACAGCCAACCCCTTGACCCTTCCCGCGACACAAGAGCGAGCGTCTGCAATGGTAAACGAAAGAACAAGTAACGCGAGAATGGACTCAAACGCAAGAGAGCGACAGAAAAAAACGTCGAGAAGTAAAAATCAGAGAGCAGTTTCCTAACTTCCGGTTAAATGCGGTCCTCGGCGATGCTACACGAACCCGTCATGCTGCTCGGGTGGCAACTGTGGTCCCGGCGGTGAAGCCCGGAGTATGTCGGAGCATTCAAGCAACCAATGAGGCTCGACGGATCGAGCTCAGCGCTGCGGACTCAGAGAGTAATAATTAATTAGCATACACTAAAGCGCATTCATGGGGCTACAAGGGAAAGCTATATAACTTAAACTTCGTTTTTGGTGAACAATTCTTCCTGGTAAGAGAACTAGGTTTGTAGGGTACATGAGCCAAGAACCAATCATGCTGACCATACCTGCGTTGAACTGCCTAAACTAAGTTGTTAACCGCTAATTGTTAACACGTGTACTTAGTCTAATCTCCATGTTAACCAGCCTTAAACCAAGCCTAACGTTAAGCAAATTTGCGGTAAACTCCCATCAGCTCACTCAGTTAATGGTTAATTGTTAATGCCTACATCCAAAGCTTACCCTTAGGCCTGACCTAACCCTAACCATGACGACGGTGCACTCTCAAACTTACGGCGCAGACAAAAGTCTTGGTAAGGTGAGCTTCCTAACCCTAACCATGTTTACGGTACACTATCAACTCACGCCGTACATATCAGCTTTGGTAACGTGAGGTTTTCTCCGGGGTCTAGAAAGAAAGCAGTACGCTTTTTTCCGGGTGAGCTGAAAATTGATGAGGTTTTGTTCGGTGAGCTTCCCTCCTGTGAACTTCTCTCCGTCGCCCGGGAACCTTTAGAGACCTTGATTTACCCGGTGTCCTTCACCACAGCGTCCCTCAGAGCCAAGGTGTAGCCTTAACATGCAAACATTACTTTTTTTTTTTGTAGAGGGGAGTTACCATAACCGTGCAAGTTTTTGCGAATTTTCAGAATAATTTTGGTCCTAATAACAGCATCAACGCCGTTCCCAAAATATCGCATCCCCGAGATCTCGTGATCACCTTGAGACGAACGACAATGCAGCACTGCCGTGGCCACCGGCAGGCCAGTTAGAATATGAGCCAGGCGAGTGGTTACGTCGGAGTACCAGAATTAACCATTTAATGCGACAGGAGGTAGGGGGAGATGATAGCTGCTTAGATGTAGCTATTTTTCGCCCACGTGGGGTCGAGAGAAAGCGAACTGTCTTTTTCTGTTGTTTTTATTAATCCCAAGCGCTATTTTTTCCTTCATCGTACCCGTGGTACACGTAACCTGGCGACCGAAGCAGCACGTGTTTAGCGCAGCCTATAGCCCACTCGCTAAAGGTCCGTTTAAACGCGCCACACCATACGTCGCCACCTCACGCCACTGTCTGCCTGCGCCTGCTCTCCAGACGCAGCATCCAGTTCCCAACTGCCTCGTGAACACACACACTCACGCACGCACACGCCCGACGCAGCAAAAAGCCAATGGGAGGCCAGCTAAGACTGGGCCGAGGCAAACACGCGGACTGACTGACGGCCTGCAGAGATGCGGCACCAAGCGCGGCCAAGACAGACAAGATGGAAAAACGGCCGAAGGAGAGGGAAAGAAGAAGAGGGCGAGGAGCGAGTGCTCCGAGTGTTCCTAAAAGAGGGGCGCGCCGCCGACGTTCCAGGAAAGCATGCGTGCACCAGCCGGTGACGAAGATGTTTGCTCGCGTAAACAGGACGCGTGTAAACATGGCGCCGGGCCGTCTTCGGCGGAGGCGGCAAGAGAGCGCGCTTGCCTCTTGTTCGTCTGCTTTTCACGTACTTCGTAAAGGAGGGGGCAGCAAGAAAAAGGAGTGAGAGAAGGAGAGAACAGAAATGCATCGATGTCTGCGAAAGCGCTTGCTGCTATTTACTTAGCGTCGTCTTGGACTCACTCCTTCGACTGGGTCTCACAACTGACTGTTTTCGACTTGCAGAAGAGTACGAACCGTCTGCGATGAGTACTCGAAGACATCGGTAAAAAACTCCCAGTGGTAATTACAGTTAGAAACCCGTGAGAAGGGAAAAAATGCAGGAAAGGTGCTTACGGCTGTTTCCGGCACTAAATGCGTCCTGATGGAACTATAGACCTATAGCTGTAGCTTGGTAATTTTTAGAGCGAAAGCTCTACTTCACGACCAAAGCTGTAAAAGGCGGGCCATCTCTGAAGCCTTGGCTTTGAATAAAAAAATCACATACATATTGCCGCGACCGGAATTCGAACCCACGGCGGCGCCAACAAATCAGCTTTGCTGTCCACTGCACGAAAGCGTCGTGCTATCACCTCAGTCGATCACGCGTCGTGTTAAACTGCAATAGACTCTCGCTGTTGTTGTTGTTGTTGTTGTCGTTGTCGTTGTCGTTGTTGTCGTCGTCGTTGTTGTTGTCGTCGTCGTTGTCGTCGTCGTCGTCGTCGTCGTCGTCGTCGTCGTTGTCGTCGTCGTCGTTGTTGTCGTCGTTGTTGTCGTCGTTGTTGTCGTCGTTGTTGTCGTCGTTGTCGTCGTCGTCGTTGTCGTCGTCGTCGTCGTTGTCGTCGTCGTCGTTGTCGTCGTCCTCGTTGTCGTCGTCGTCGTTGTTGTCGTCGTCGTCGTCGTTGTCGTCGTCGTCGTCGTCGTCGTTGTCGTCGTTGTTGTTGTTGTCGTCGTTGTTGTTGTCGTCGTTGTTGTTGTCGTCGTTGTTGTTGTCGTCGCCGTTGTTGTTGTCGTCGTTGTTGTTGTCGTTGTTGTCGTTGTTGTCGTTGTTGTTAGCCTATCAAAAGTTGGCACATACCAACACTGGGGGATCGGCCAAGACTCTCGCGCCGTGCACTACACATCGTCGTCTTCTTCAACTTCCATCTGCGGCGCGGACAGATCATATCAGCCCAACCTCGATGGTAGCTTAACCTAAGTCTAATATCGGCGCCAGACGTGCCGTTGACCCAGCAATGCAAAACCATGAGCCAAACAGGCTAAACACATTTATTTGCATATATGCGCAGTTCTTTTTTCTTATTACTTGCATGTTTTACGTATGTACATTTCAGAATCTTCCTTTGAAAATGTAGCCCCTCATGTCATTCCAGCTGAAGAGCTGTTTTGCATGAAAAATTGCAAGGCTTATGAAGAAGGGCTTGATGGCGATTTTAATACTTGTGCCTGGAACCTGTTCCATTGGAGCAACTTAACAAAATGCCTTAGGAATTGCTGAAATGGCTTCACTTTCCACTGATGATTTCGTTTGTTTCAGTTTCGCTTAGATGCCAGAAGTACACAGCTCTCTGTTGAGCTGCTTTTTAGCGCTCTCAGTAATAGTTCCTGTGACTCGCATCTCTAGACGCGCATTTTATTCAGCCATTTCCTTTCTTTTTGCAATACCTTTCTACCCAACCAACGTCATTTCTTTTTTTCATTTGCCCTCCAATATTGCGACCCCAGCTTAGAGCATAGTTGTCACTCTTAAACTACTAACCCCACTGCACTTGTCCCTTCTCACTTGTCCCATGCCCCGTCAGCGCTGACCGGATCTGTTAGTCTCCATTCGCATGTGACGGTGCCGGCATATCACGTCAGTCATCAGATGAATCAAAGCCGACGCATTCGCTCGTTTCTAGCACATTACGTTGATACCGGTTCCACTGAAGGACTACACGCAACCGCGCCCCAACGTTCTCAGGGTTGCGCACAGCGCCGGGATCAACAGAGCGACGTTGCCCAGCTTGCGATCTTCTGGGCGACATCACACGAGACACCCTGTCCGACAGTCGTGTAAAATTCTCGTAACAGCGAGTGCACGCACAACGCGACAGCTCAATGGCTTACTCACAAGCGGCTTCCAAGGAGGGTGCATGTTGTTACGAAGGAAAAGAAAAAGTTAAAGAGGCGCTACTCTTCAGAGAGAGAGAGAGAGAGAGAGAGAGAGCACTTGAACCGACGAAACGCGCTCTAGACGGCGCAAAGCAACAACAACAACGGAAGAAAAAGCCCTGGCTGTTCCGAATGAAGGGCGGCCAACAACGAGACGAGTACCAGTAACGAGAAGCATTCACAAGCAAAGTGGCTGACACGAAAGGGGAGAGGGCATGAGTTAGGCTTAAAGCCCACAAGGCTGTGGAATCCGAAGAGCGGGTGAGGGAGACGGAGAGGCGCAGATGTGGGACGGAATATGCACGCCACAGGAAAAAGGAGGAGGGAAGGCTGGAACAGAGAGGGTGAGGGGAGGTGAGGAGAGGGAGGGAGGGAGAGGGGGTAGGCGAGCGGCGCGCTTCAGAGGGCATCCGTCAGCAGCGTCCAAACAAACAGGCGACTTTTGTCTCGCAAGACACCGCCCTTATTAAACAGAGAAAAGAGGCTCGCGCTGGCAAAAGGAAGGACGCCTGGCTTGGCTTGTGCTGTGGGGGTTGCTAGCGGGGGTGAGAGGGGAAGGGGGGGAGGGGGCAGCATTTCCGTCCAAACAAGAGACGAGAGACAACATCCGGGCGGCCCTTCGGTTCTGTGGGCCGCACAGCGAAGCCCTCGACGACGCTTCTTGCTTCGTGCGAGACGTAGAGAGTTGCGGTGTGTATTCGTGTTGCATTGAGATTGTGTTTGATGACGGCCTGCACTGCTTTATGTCCCCACGAAGGCGCGTGTATTCGGGTTCTTAGACTCGCCTATTTTAATTCCTTTGTGTAGAGATAATCACGACATGGCGCGTCACGAGGACATGTGTTGTGGCGGAATTGACACGCGTCTTGTCACAGGACGACTGTACCGCACAGGTCACTCGGACACGATGATAATCATTAAATTAGGCCGGCTGTTACGTGAGGTAAAACGGACCAAAAAAAAAAGCGAATATGCTTCGCCGGTTCACCCTTGCGATGGCGGTTGAAGGAGTGGTGCATCTATAGTACAAAATGCGATCATGTCACATGAAAACGCTCACAGCCTGACGTACAAATGTGACTAAACAGTAGCCGGGATGGTCTTTGCTTGTTACTTACTGACTGCGTCTTGGCATCATTCTAGATCTGTTCTTAGCGATGCCTCCAGCGGTTGAAATTCCGTATAACTATTCTGTGACGATATTAACGAAAGGAAAAAGAAATGATGATGGAACGCTAAGATACAGAAAGGAAAAAGCCAAAATTAGACGAAAAAAGCAAGTCAAAAGCAGAAATATAAAACAGTTAGCTCCAGCAAGACATGTACAACATGTTACACACGCGTGCCACATGCAGCATGGTGCATGCGACATGTGCATGCGACATGTACCACATGCTACATGCACCAAATGCAACAGTTCACTGTGTAGCACAACAGAGCGAATACATGAGAAAAAAATAAAGAGCAATGAAAGTGGCATAGGAACAGACTGGTGACGTAAGTAGGAGAATTCGCCGTTATATGACAGGCACAGCTTCCACCCTTCACTGTGAATACAAGAGACTAGGGGAACCCTTTGTATCTCAGTGCGCTAAGCTCAGTTCAAGATTTCACGACGACAATTTCCGTAATGTCACGCACAGGAATTATTGCGTTGATTTATGCCTTCATATCGACCGCGTATAAGCTGCACAGGTGTAAATATATGCAGTGGTCTAAAGAGATAAGCTGCTAATTGTACTGACTGATTGATATTGACTTGTATTTACTGCCTAACGGAACTTGCACAAGCTAATTTGGAGTGCCACCAATGGAGAAAAAAAATAGTTCAACTGTGAACTTTATAGCATGATAATTTGGATAGGTGGTTTTATTTTTTCTTTGGTAATGAGCACTGCAATAACACTACAGTGAACGCAGCGTAGTGCTACAAAGGTTGTTAATTCAGTGATATGTGTGTGAAACAGTTGATATAAGTTGGCCTGCCAAATGTCTCTAAAATAGTGAAAACTAATACTGAAGATTTCATATTAATCAGTTCAGTATCCTATAAGAGACAAGATTAGAGTTAGTGCCAGTGCGGAGATGATGTTATTCCTTACTTAATTGTTCAAGTCGACTACTGCGCACGGGGGTCTGTAATAGAGGAGTAATTACTAACCGGCATACATCCATTTACTCCACTTCTGGGGATTCCCCTAAACATTGGACCAAAGCGTGGTATGCATGCATGAAAGCGAACTATTGTCACAGTACGCTTTGAACAGCTAGACTAAACCGAAAAGTGCAAAATTTCATTTACGTCAGCCATAGAGCACGACGGTACAAAAGTTGTCACCTCTTAATTACAACAACTGCATGTTATTACCACTTAATTACCGCGGTTATGTCACCATTTGTAGTCAGCCACTTAATTAGTTTATACATAAAGACGTTAGTAAAGAACAACGATTTGTGTAGGTGATAGATGAAGAATTAAATGAGCTTAAAAGTATACTGCCAAAATTAGAGTCCCATTGAAGACATCGCAAATAAAACGCCAGCGCATTATATTGCTCAGTGTGTTAGTTTTTTAAACAGATATATGGTTGCCTCCAACTCGGATTAGAGCAGGGCAACCAAATGAACCATGATCGTGTGCACAATCGTATGACTACTGTGAACAACCACCTTCTAAGAAGCGGCCAGCACATGTCTTCTTTGTGCACACAATGACCCGTCGCCAACACGCATCATTCACGAGACATGAGCAGGCCCTGAACCCAGACACAGCGAGAAGGGTTGAACCAGAATGTATCTATGACTCCCGCAACCCGTCTTCAAGACAAACAAAAAAAAAATAGAAGAAAAGCATTACATCGCTATAGCCGTTGAAGGGGAAAGTAATAAAGACAGGAAGGAAACTAACGACGGATTAGGCGGCGCTGGGCTGGAAGAGGCGGGAAATCTTTACAATGAACGAGACATCGTGCAACCCCCAAGATGCCCTGAATCGGGCCTCCGAATGCGACTAGCATACACCCTTCCATACGGGCCGTCTCTAAGGTGTTGCATGGTTGTCGTTACCTGACTCCTAAATAGACCATAAAAGGGAAATAAATGAAAAAGGTGAGGTTCTGAGTTACGGGGCGGGGAACATCTCAGAAAAACAGATGCTTCACAAAGGGGGAGCGGGGGCACCCCTTATAATTTTTTTACTCTCCAGCGGGTGAACCAATAAAAAAAATAAAGGGGGGTGGGAAGGGTAGCGGGGATTAGACCCATGTTTTCTTCGACGCTGCTAGCGACCCGTATTGAAGATCTATAGCCAGCCATTACACAAGCTTAAGTGCCTTTCGAGATGCCACGCACATCGGTGTCACGTAGAGAAAAAAACAGCATAAAAAAGTCAATTTGGCTACTGACACGTGCACCATATACGCGTAGCCGCAGTAGACGCGTGCTGGGCCGCTAGGCTTAGAAATAGAAGAAGAAAAACAAAATATTGTCGATACCATAAAGATGACGCGTTGTGAAGCACGTTCAAAGCCACACCTCGATAATAACGGGAAGCCATTATTAGCGACACCACGCCCTTCGATAGGCAAGGTGAACGAGACAACATTGTGAGCGGGCGCAGTTCACCTCTGCCCGACATTCGCGCCGTACTTACGCCGGGTGCAGAAAAAAAAGAAATACCAGGCGCAAGCGTTAGTTTGGGCCACAGGGCATAGAAAAGTATGTACGCGGTCAACAAAATAGCAAGCGGCGAGTTTTGCAAACCAAAATAAATGCTAGGAGGTGTTCAGTTGATAGGTGACAAGTTTGTATATGCCTGAGGCACATATTCAGCGAGCATGCCAAAACTACATGGTATGGTGCTGAGTACAACCTACGGTGTTATTTATGATGATTTTGGATCCTGAGCAATCTTAGATATTGCATCTTTCCCATTCTAAGCAAATAATGGGCTCGATGATGTCACTACATTCGAAACTGCCGGAATTGCCAGCGTCCAGTGTTGGCCTTGGGTTAGCTGGTCCCCGGGAGGGACTTCCTCGAAGGCGGAAACACTTGAACCGCTGTTCACCGTTTCGTGACTGACAAGTTTAGATTTGGCGCATCCCCTTAAATATGTACATCTTGTAGTCATGGATCGCTTGCAGGCTACATGTGCATCCTTAGTGCCTATAGGCATTTCATATGCACTCCTACTACTCTCGATATCTTGTAGCCCTTTTATTCCACTTCTTTCCGAAATGTAAAAACCAAACTGGACATAGGGCTAGTTAACCTTCATTTTTTTTTTAATGCGATAACACCAGAAGCCCCACGAGGTCAAAATGCTTCGTCGGCAACAAAAGCCGCGCCCAGGCTTGATGGTAGTGACGTCACCAGACCGGAGCATTTCCATTGGCTGGAGGAGTGTGGCGCAACCAGACCGGAACTACCGTCACTTCCGGTAAAGGCATCAACTGCTTATAATGCTGCCGCACTGACAGCACACTATGTAATCAGGAGTCTCGGTGATTTTTTTTATTTATCTGATTGCTGCCAAGCTCTCCAGAAGATTTGTTGCTTGGCCATGAGAATTGTAGTGGCACAACGCCCCAAAGATTACCCCCACAGGCTAAACAATGCGAACCAGATTGAATCCTATGTTTTAAAGCCTGATATTCCGGGCGTCCCAGCTAACTTGAGCCAAGGGCTAAAAAATAAATTGCTAGAGACAGGCGAGTGAAACCAGTCGCATATTGGTGACAGTCATCTGGCGCACCACAGGCAAGTTTTTGTTTCGCAATTAATGATTAGTTTAATGAAGTTTAGTTATCTAAATTAAAAATATTGACTTTAGACAACAAATTGCATTTGAAGAGTTGTCGAGCCCCTTCAGAAACTACCATTCCATCATTTACAATAAGGAAAGCCTTATGTGTGTCTTTTCTTCCCAGCCCCAAAGAAAGCCCGCGAAATACGAAATAAACCACGTGACTAACGCATTTGTTGGCGGTGGCCACCAACATATCGGCCTGCCGCTGGTGCGGGGCCGTCGAGTCAAGGCTGGAGGTGATTTCGTTTGCTCGAACCGCGTTTGAGAGCAGCACGATCGTGGCGCGCAAATGCATTAGTCACGTGGTTTATTTCGTATTTCGCGGGCTTTCTTTGGAGCTGGGAAGAAAAGACACACGTAAGGGTTTCCTTATTGTAAATAATGGAACGGGGGTTTCTGAAGGGGCTCGACAACTCTTCAAATGCAATTTGTTGTCAAAAGTCAACATTTTAAATTTAGATAACTAAACTTCATTAAACTAATCATTAATTGGGAAACAAAAACTTGCCTGTGGTGCGCCAGATGGCTGTCACCAATATGCGACTGGTTTCACTCGCCTGTTTCTAATAATTTATTTTTTAACCCTTGGCTCAAGTTAGCTAGGACACCCGGTATATTGAGCTACTCAGAACGTAAATTATAAAGACAAAGGCAAAGCTCTGGGTAGCGGCCGGTGATTGCCTGCTCTAGTGTCACGTGACCTTGTTACGTCCTACCAGCTTAAGGGCCACGTGGCATTGAGGCGTCATACTTTTGTCTACCAATCAGCGAATATCGTGACAACGGACGGGTCCGGATTGCTCCTGACGTGAACTCGAATGCTCTAGGTTGCTATCAATCGTTAGGCAGGCAGGTTGTGATGACGTCGCAATGGCACGTGACCTCTCTGCACCAGTCAGAGAATTTCGTGACATCAGATGTTGGATTTTGCTCCTGACGTGAAGTATAATGCTTCCGCCTTTAAACTTAAGAGCGATAGCTCTTGCGAGCAGCCTCCCGGTGGATTTGTGACCCTGCTTGACTTCTGATGCTAGAATTCCAGCACAAAGTTGTGTATACCAAATCCCACAAGCCGTTTGCAGCAAGGCTGCGGCCATCTCAGCCAATCATAACAGCGGGCGCTGTAAAATATGCGCCTCCGCGCCCATCATCCCGTGACTGGTGGCTCCATTCCTGTCAAGAAAATAGCACCAGTGTCCAGCAGCGAGCGCACAGGAGATTCAGCAGACTCGGCGGACGCCACGTTAACGAATGGCAGCGCAGCACTTAGCTGCAGTCATTTTTTCTGCTAATTTAACCAGTTAATGAAACGCTCGTTGTACTGATGAAACACCATCACGAACTATCTTTCCAATGATTGCGATAAATGCCTGAAAAATTGTCACAATATTGCAAAAATATCCGAGAGACTATTTGTTGTCTTCCTTGGCACTGATTGGATGAGAGAGCTCTACCTTTCACAGTGCTGTAAACAACTTGTGAGATGGAGTATAGTAGCCCTGAGGAGCTGCCGCGAGTTTTTGCGACGCGTTAACAAAAACAAATACGGAGTTTTTCAGCGAAGCGTCAAGTGTTGTCTGCGAACTTGCATTCCTCATTAAAATGGCGCATTGCTGAGGAGCGCAACAAACAGCCTGCCTTTCGGACCTCCGTTCCCAGCACTGTTCGTGTGCTCCTCGTTTCTCTATAGTCACTAGATGGTCCATTTCTGGCACGTGACCCCCGTCAAGACCTCCGCCTTCTGCCTGACATTTGCCCCTAACAGACGTCTAGCTCCTCAAGGCAGGTATACACCGCTAACAGCTGCATTGACATTTAATACCAAGGCATTATATGTCCCTTTAGAACAAAAGCCGTCCGCCGCCGTCGATGGCACCAAATTCTGATGATGCAGTGCGCCGTTTCGAACCCGACCGCGGCGGCTGCGTTTTTATGGAGGCGAAACGCTAAGGCGCCCGTGTGCTGTGCGATGTCAGTGCACGTTAAAGATCCCCAGGTGGTCGAAATTATTCCGGAGCCCTCAACTACGGCACCTCTTTTTTCCTTTCTTCCTTCACTCCCTCCTTTATCCCGTCCCTTACGGCGCGGTTCAGGTGTCCAACGATACATGAGACAGATACTGCGCCATATCGTTTCCACAAAAAACAATTATTATTATTATTATTATTATTATTATTATTATTATTATTATTATTATTATTATTATTAGTGCGCCGATGAACGATCTCACACCACATGTAAGCGAACATGTGCACCAGGTGTTTCAGGGAAGGCTTTTAGGAGTAAAAATACGGCTTTTGCGGCATAGTATTACCCATGTTAGAGGACACCGGAAAGCTGGTGAATTATGTTAAAGCCGGTTAACTAATTTTTGATAATTAACATTTAATTATCACGGCTAGGCAAATGGTTGCAATTAGAGAATTGTAGCCGGTCGTTAGGAATACACATATCAGTTTTTAGAATTTCGAAAACGTGATTTTCCTCTGCGCAGTGGCTCGATAAAATTTGGTTACATCCTGCCAAAATACATGCGCTTTCGAAAAGCATGCAGGCAAAGCCAACCTTTCCAGTGCATGTAACTAGTAAAAAAATAAAAAAAAATTGTCGAACCACAGCGCCTAAGGTGGTCGCGTTTTCGAAATTCTAAAACAGATATGCCCACTACTAACGACAGGCTACAAATCTAATTGCAACTAGGCGCCTAACTCTATTAGGTAAAAGTTCATCTCTAAGAATTTGTTAACCAGCCTACTACTTAAAACAATTCACCGTTTTCGTGATGTCCGCCAAAACTGGTAATACTATGCTGAAAAAGCCGTATTTTTACCTCAAAATCCTATTTTTAAGAATAACAAAGCCTTCCCTGAAACACCTGGTATAGTAGGATAGGAGTCATAGAACTTAAGAAAACAGCAGTTGGCAACACTGGCCACGGTACACGGCGTCATGTTTTACTCCGCTGGCCCTTTACCACAGTGACCAAAATAACATCTTTAATTTTGACGGTACCAAACAAGCCAGAGACATCAAATTTCTTGTGCTTATAATTTTGTCACTTCCTCAACTTCTTGTTTTGCTAACAAGAAAATCTTTTCCGACAGTTTACTTTTTGGCACGGAGGAATTCTGTTCGGCGATCTTGAATGTTGGCGGAGCTTCAGTGCGTTCTTAAGTTGTACCCGATTATAGTCATGAATGATGAAATATAACGTACTATCATATATGAAAGTCATGACTCGTAGTCATAGTCATGATTCATAGTCATTCTGCAACATAGCATGACTGAGCACTTTAATGCTTTAGAATTCTCACATGTAAGCAACCTAAAGTGTCTCAGCTGAATTATTTTTGTCCGTAGAATTATGTGCTCCATTTTTTTTGCACACTGTTTGGAGCACTCAGGATAGTGTGCCTTCAGTGGGTAACGGGGGCCAAACGCTCCTGAAAGTGGGTGTACTCAAGGGTTGAGGTGCGCATAACGGAACTAGGAGCTAACTAGTGCCGGTTAATAACTATAAACCACCAATTAAATAGTAACTAACTAGGTAACTAACTATTACGGGACATGATTAATTAGAGATGAAAGGGAGAGTTGTCCTGCAGCGGACGCATAGCGTGGTTCATGATGATGATGGTGGTGGCGGTGGACTGCTTAAAGTTCTGCAACATAACGTACATGCTTCCGCTCAAGCCTTCGCCAGCACCACGCCGTTAAAGGGATACTTTTGCGCATATACTTACTCCTTTTAAAAAGAAACACAAAATAAGTTTTTTTTTTCAATAACGTATTTAGCTACCTCGAATAACACAGCGACACTCCGCAGGAGGCATGCTCGATTGATTCTCCTTGCATGCGTCACCTCTTCCGTCTTCCCACACAAACGCACCATAACGAATGCCCGTACATGCTCGCACCCAGGTATACACACACCGGCGGCGGCCTCGGCTAAATCAGCAACTTCGCGCCACACACACACAGCGGAGGCATTTGGCGAGACAGAGAAGGCTCGCACTCAAAGTAGGGACAACCGCCTCAGCGGCAGTATACATACATAGGCTTCGCCTGCCGACAGAACTGCTGCCAAGTCAAACGCGCGCCAACCAGCAAACACACAGCCCATGCACTCCATCCAGCACCCTGTTTACACAGCACGACGACGCATCAAGGTTCTCGAAACTTCGAGTAAAAAAAAGAACGAATAAATAAAGTCGGGATGAACGTCGCCGCATGCTTGCCTCCTGCAACCGCAGTCGCAACTTCGCACAACGGTTTGCATCTTAAATTATTTCCTGCTCTAAGCGACCGCTTGGTGTGGTAGCTGCGTTAGATCAGGTATAGTTTACTAAGCGCGCCTGTACACGGGGCCCTTCAAGCCTTCAACGAGGATATATGATCGGGGAAAAGCGCGGCGTTTTTTTTTTTTTAATGACGTCAATACTGCATCATGTCCGGAAAAAGTGACTCACTTCTCCTTACGGCCAGCAAGGGTAAGCTGTTTGGAGTTGGTGACACAACGCGCAATTAAAAGCTGCAAAACATTTTCGAAATCAGCAACTGCGAGAAAGGCGTACAGGGATCTGATTAAATGGACGCTGAAGATCCATTCAAGTCGTTTAGTATAGACTGGTTACCGCGTTCTAAGGACAAAGAGGCTGTGTCGCCGAAAACGGAGGTTCTATAGATAGGAAAGCCGGAAAATAGGCCGTTTTCACAAGGAAAGGGCGATGGCGTCAATGTTTTTTGTTCTATTTTAAGCTGATCTGTGACGCTAGAGCACACCGCTATCCACTCCTGACCAACCGTCGTGGAGTGCACAATAGTTTCAACGTTATCATCCACGCCACGTGCCTGAATCGGGGGCGAAGGAAAAAAAAAAACATCCATTGTCAACTTCGATATCATGGTGCCAATTGAACGTTCGCGGAGCCACAGGAAGCTGAACAATGAGGTTTTACAAAAAAAAAAAAATTAGTAAGCAGGGCTCAGATTCCATTTAACCTTCCCACTACGACCAGTGCTTCCGTGCAGATGAACCTTCTTACTGTCGTATTTTGCTTTGTATGAATGGCGCATTGCTCTCAGGCGAATATTAGCAGCATAGACCCTAAACTCACTTTACTTGAAGACTCCGTCTCCACTACACTTACTACTACAGTCGTCAATCAGTATCTTTAAAAGGACACAGGACTTGTATATTGCAGCTATGAATTTCGATACGAGCCTCAAATCAAGTTTTCGTTTTCCCAAGTATAGGAGTAGGGTGAAGCGACAGCGAACGGGTGTGCCGATGGTTCGGCCCCCCTTTAACCTTTAACTTCCCAAAGCGGCTCAGTCCTTGAGAGACGCCGTACTGGAGGGCTCCGAATAACTTCGACTACCTGGTGTTCTGTAATGTGCACTGACATCTCACAGTACACGGGCCTCTAGCAATTGGCTTCCATCGAAATGCGTCTGCAGCGGCGTGGATCGAACCCGCGATTTTCGGGTCATAAGCCGAACACCATAACCACTCAGCCGCCGCGGCGGCTAATGTAATGAAAACAGATGCAATTGGTGCCGAGAAGCACCGGTCGGCAATAGAACGCGTGCTTGTTGTGTCCTCGGGCGGCAGTCGTTTTCACTGTTTTCCTCACAATACCGCGGCGTGTATGTTGACCGTACAACCGCTTTTAAAGATCCTTCCGCCTCAAATGCCCACGGAGCTTGCATATTGCGCTAACTTTTGTCTCGTAGTAAGTTTCATAATTGCATTTGCGTGATTCGGCCGCGATTGACGCAAGCCCGGAATCGTCTGCGCCTCTGCAGACGACAGATAACGTCATCGCCGCCCTAAGACGGAAACCCGGCTCTGTCGGCTTTCGCTTCCTATAGATCCTGGCGCAGGCGATTACGGCCTTGTCATCATTCACGCCTGCGCCAGTGAAGTACCGTTGTCAAACTCACTACGGGAAAAAATGATCTCAATATGCAAGCTCCATGAGCAGATTCACCGCAGACGATCGAGCGGTTGCGACGGGACGATTTCGGTGCGAAAGCCCTACTTCACGAGGTCTAACTGGCTCACCACCGACTTTGTGCGAAGCTTGACCATGGGGAGTGACCTTGGTCAAAAAATAAACTCTACCAAGATTGGAATTAGAACCCGTGGCGCCCCGTACAGATAAGCTTCGCTGGCCACTGCACGGGAGCTCTAGGCTATCGCCGGAGTTGATCGCGCCTAGTGGTAAACTGCAACAGTCCAGCGCCGTTTATTGCGCATTGTCGTCTTCATCAACTAATACTACTAATACTAATACTATTGAGATCAAGAAGTTCGCAGGCATAGGGTGGCCGCAGCTGGCACACGACGGCGTTAATTGGAGGGACTTGGGAGAGGCATTTGCCTTGCAGTGGGTGTAGTCAGGCTGGTGGCGATGATGATGATGACTGCTATCGAATTAATATCGTCGCCAGACGTACCGACGACCCAGCAAATACAACCAGTCTACTTGCTTCTGCACGTCTTCTTTGTTTAACCACGCTAAAACCCAGCCACTTTTTAATAGCCGCTACGGTAAAGATGCATGTCACGCTTTACTACTCATACCGACAAGAATGGCGGCAAAAATGTATCCATGCCGCTCTATGGTACAGTGCATTATGTGGCAAATATCGCTTTAAGGCCCGAATTAACTTAAATGGGCATAGAGGACAACTCCATCCAACTGTTGTTCTTGTTGTTATCTTGATGGTTATCCGACACCAAAAGACATTTATTGTGGAGAAAATCGAAGTTTCAAACCTTCCCGCCACTCGAATCAAACCCGTGACGTTTACACAAGCGAATGGTGCTGTTATCTAGCTTCAGAGATCCGCGATTTAATAACTGTTTTGAAAAAAAAAAAACAGCAATCTTCTGCTTTCTGCTTAAATACAGGTGGCCACACCTGTATTTCACTTGGTAGAACGTGTTGTCGGGCTAGTTGGTTCAATACTTCAGACATGGTAGTTACGCGAAGCACACACACACGCAAGACAGTGTACGGGACGTGCGCAAATTTACAACTGATTTTATTCAACTGACACATCCCATATGTGAAGGAAAAAAGAATGCACTTTGATCATGCTCAGCGAACAGATACAGCATGTGACCATCAGTCGCACACCAAGGCCAGAACTTACATCGTCTTATCGAAGAAGGCTACCTCACTATTCAACAGTACAATCGAAGAATCACTGATACATGCATCTCCTGTTTTCTTTATGAAATAGGCTTCCATAACGTCACGTGCGATTGAATCGCGACTCTTGCCCAGAACTCTAATCTCATTCAGCCGTGGCCGACAGTCACTGCAGGACTGGCAATGCTTAGACAAATTATATCCCTCCCCAGTTGTTAGCGATAACCCATGTTCCCGTGCAAGATCGTTCAAGCAGCGTCCAATCTGGTCTACGTACGTTTTTCCACAAGTCAGTGGTATTTCGTAGACAACTCCGACGGCACATCCCGCAAAGGGCCTAGCGTGCTTCTTGTCACAACCACTTTGCTCTGCTCCTTGACTGGTGATGAGGGGGCATAGCTTTGCCAGTTTGGACGGTGCTGTAAACACCATTGGCACATTGTACGTTCCCGCCACCTTGTTCAGGTTGTGTGATACTTTGTGCACGTACGGCATGACTACTGGTCTTGCTTTGTTTTCAGCCCTTTGCCGGGCTTTCCCTTTCATCTTCTGCAGTAGCGTCTCAGCCACAGCCGCCACGATCGCACAAGGGAACCCGGCAGATAGAATCCTGCCAACCTGATCATAAAAAACTTTCCTGAATTCTGTGAGGACACGATTTCATGAGAACAGACTCTAGACGCAAAGCAGCAGTGCCCCTCTTAACAGTTTTTGAATGCTTCGAACTATAGGGTAACATATATTGTTGGGCTCTGGGGCGGTACAACCAGAACACACCATCGCTCGAAATGATCACGTGGACTTGCGCTCGTCCCGTACCCTGTCTTGTGTGTGTGTGTTTCCCGCAACTAGCATGCCTGAAGTGTATTTCACTACCCGACCTTCTCTTTCTTATAAAATCTCCGTTTTCGATAAAACTAGCCTCTTTGGTATAAGAACGGTCTTATATATCGGTGTGGGCCAACTTTATTCTGTTCTATGGGCCTATGGCCCATTAAAGTATTAACAAAATGACAGAATGAGCATATGGCCCATATTCGGAAGCATAAAAACAGTCGGCCTGATAGGCAGCTACCTGTAAGTTGAAACACTACTTAAAATGGTTGACGCAAGAAATGCGGGCGTACCAGTGGCCATATTTTTCTGAAGAAGCGCTCCTGATTGCGAAGACTAGCAGCTCCATGTTACGAACCCCCCCCCCCCCCCCCCCTTGGTTTCCCTCCCCGTAGTGCGCTTCGTACAAACGCAACCAATTAACAAAATCACCACAGTCAGCCGACGTCGCTTTTTGTTTGTATACGATTTCGTTCAAGTTAAAAGACAAATCAAGCAGCCAGACTAGGAAAGTGATTCATTAATCCCGGGCAATCAGGAATCGCAAAAACCGTTTCACCCTGCCCTTTTTAATAAACGCCCCTCCGGTTCTGACATGAAACCCAAGAAACGGCTGGCAAGCACGTATAAAAGCGCCCGTGTATGTGCCGCTACAACGGCCGCAAAAGGCGAGGCGAAAGGGTGGAAGCAATTAGCGATTACAACCCTAGCGTAATTAAAACACGATACGTTTCAAACAAAACCCAATCCAAAAGGGCACGGAGAAACCCCGCCAAAGCAACGCCACTAACACAACTCACACACAACTCACGCGCAAGAAGCAGAGCACATTCTGGGTCACGCTCGAACCGAACGCAACACAAAAGCCACGGCGAGGAGACGCCAGTGAAAGGCAGAAAGAAGCTGCGTAACGCAGCCCTCGGGGGAACGCGCCAACAACTGATGGCAAGAACCGGTGAAGAAACCATTAATCATATTTCCCCGGCCCGCCTCTCCTTTCCTCCTTGCTAAACCAAGTAGGAGAGGGAAGGGGGAAAGGGGGTAGTCTCGCCTATCCCAACAAGGCACGTGCCGTGGTGGCGGCAGCTAACCGAAGAAAGCCATAAACGACGACGACAACAGCTCGAGGAACACGGAGAACAGCGAAAAACGCAACATCCAGCGGTTCACAATGACACCGCGGCGAAGAGGTCAGGGTCGGCGGGCGGTGCTCCTAAAAAGCGGGCTCGCCCGCACGCCGCCACACCGGGCCCTACTGGTATGCTCTGCCGCAAAGGATACGGGACGAAAACGCGAAACCGCGTCGCATTGCTCGTCCAGTCGGATGATTCGCCGATTTATTCTCTCTGTTAGAACGGTGGCATTCCGAAACATAAACAGAACAAAAATTTCCCTTTCCACCTGGCGGCAGCGCCACTGTTGAAGCCCGCCTTTGACAAGCCTACTCCGATTAATGCGCGCCTACTGAAAGGATAGCGGTCATCAGCGGTTTCAGGCGATCTCAGGCTTGCGGAGATTTGGAATCGTCGGCGTCGTTCGATGTCGATTTCGAAGTCGCATCGGTTTGGAATCGCAGATGACGTGCGTGTGTTTTCATTCTTTTCCACATCCATGCAGCTTAGACGGAGATTCTACATTCAGCACCCACGCTCGATCGTTTACACCCGTAATTATGTAATAAAGTAACTATCCAATGAAGGTGGAACGCCCTCTTCCTTTCCTCGACTCCCTTCAGCTCCCTTTTCCTGACATAATGGCCTCAATATAGCGCGGAGAGGGATGACAAAACAACAACTAATTATATCGGCCCACTATATATAGCGCAAGTCCATCACTTGACTTTGGGCAAATACAAGCAAGTACAAAGCAGGTCACAAGCTGGTTGCCTTCATTCTCTTTGCGTGCGTTGTCGCTGACTGGAAAGATAGCTCACCAAGCAGAGCGATATGTGCCGAACCGTATTTCTCATGTGGTTGTAATCGGTGGGTGCTTGCCCCGCGGACTCATTAGGCACCGACTGTACTACCTTAGTCACGGTTAACGGGAACATCGCAGCACGCGGCCTCACATGCTATGGGCGCATTCTAACGGGGTCGCGCAGAACCAGCGTATATACGCGTCGTGCGTGTATCAGTGCGGCTGACACACACTGCGTTATACGCTGGCTCCTCGCGGGACGGCTGAATGGGCTGATAAAACGCGAGGCCACGCGAGGTCACGTGCTCTGGTGTTCCCGTTAACCGAGATTATGATAGTGTGGTTCCTCTGTCGTATACTACGGGAGAGTATTACGGAACCAGCTGCACGGTATATAGCTTTGGACTCACGCGGCCTGGCCGTTATATTCACATTCCTTTAGCCCCCACGCCGAAAGTGGCCAAGTGGCCGCGTGCACTGTGCAGTTACGCATTGTGCACTTGGGTGCGAACAAAGTGAAATCAGTGCAGTCAGAGTTCCTAGAGGCAGAATTTTTAAAACATAAATATTCGGTCCTCTTCCGCAATTTAGAAACTTGAAGAGCACCTATTGAAAACTAAACATTTTGACAGATTTGCCTGTCTGGTTGTGTTTGAAGACTTATAATAAACTGCACATCTCCAACCAATAATTTTAACTTTAACCCAACGTTTCGAAGCCGACTCGAAGCCTCCCGTCCATATTTAAAAGACGCTAGCTACTGCCATCAGTCACCCCTGATGAAGCAGCCGAGTCGGCTTCGAAACGTTCGGTTAAAGTTAAACATTTTGGTTGGAGTTGAGCAGTTTATTAGAAGAGGACCTAGCAGATGCGTCGGTAGACCTATGTTTAGTAAAGTTAAAAGGCCATCTGCACGTAATTTGAGCACCAGCTGTTAGTGGTGCGTTGACTTGGTTAGTGCTGACCGCCGGCCGTCCATGTCACGTGACTACGTGACGTGACGACAGCGATCACGATGCACAGGTGCATGCATCACCGACGAAGAGGTATAGACGATGGGTGGTTATATTAAGTTTGCTAAACGAAATCAAGTTGTTCCTCTGGGATATGTCACTTAACTGTTTTGACATGAATGATGTGTTGCGTCATGCATTCTCATCATCTACCGGTGACTGAGGAAAACAAGATTACGACCTATTATTTGCGTCCTGTCGTGTCACTGCCTTTTAGACATCATTACTAGTTTTGTTGTTTTATGCTCTATCACAATGGGGGCATTGCAAGTCAGGGCAAAAGAGGCAGTATGAAATGAATAAATTTCGAAGTAGTGCGCTTCTAACTATGAGACAAGTACTAATCTAGCAGCCGCGCTGGCTCAGTGGTTATAGTGCTCGGCTGGTGACCCGAAAGACTCGGGTTCGATCCCGCCTGCGGCGGTCTCATTTCGATGGAGGCGAAATGCTAGAGGCCCGTATACTGTGCGATGTCGGTGCACGTTAAATGTCCCCAGGTGGTTGAAATTTCCGGAGCCCTTCACTACGGCGTCCCTCGTAGCCTGAGCGGTTTGGGACGTAAGCCACATAAAAAAAAACAAGTATTAATCTGAAAACTTTCGCCTATCTCACTTCTCTCGCAACAATATTTACTGAGGGAGCGGGTTACAAAAGAGAAAAGAATAATCAAGAAAACAGAAGGGAACCAAATGTAAGGACTGCGTTTATGTAATTACGCAGAATATTGTAGTGTCGATTCCGGCAGTTTCAAAACAAAGATTTTAAAGCTTGTCCATTAAAAACTATAGATAAAGACGAAGCGAAGAAAACGCCACAGAGCGCTGACTATGAACGAGCCGACGAGAATTCGGCACCTTGTGGCGGTGGGTCTCTCACCGTATACAATCCGGATTCCTATATTGCCTGGACACAGGGTCCATATCATCGTCCACTACTTGATTTCATTAGATCAGCCCACTTTTTTCATTTATTTAAGCATCTTACTAATCTCTCATTTCATAACCTTGATGCCCAGAGGCAATAAACATCGCTTGCAAAAAAAAAGCCTTCCATACCACATTATAAATTTTGCTCTCCGCAACCAAAAGCTAATTATCATGGCCGCGACAATGACGTCACCACGTCCTTCCTGGTCAAGGCCATTACACACCCAACCGATCAATAACAGCTAAGAGGACACCTTGTCTAGAGCTTCGGGGCAGCACGGTCAAAGACAAGGGAGTGCGGGGGGGGGGGGGGGTAGGGGGGGGGGGGCGTGCTCAGAAAGCTTTCGCCAACCTCTTTTCGACGTCTTGCCAAACATGATTTGAGAGAGAGGATCAAATGTACCCAAAGAAAGTGAGAGGAGCTGTACATATAACAAAGACGGAATAGAATGGACCGCGCCAGAGCAGTACAGATGCCCCAGCTTTTCGCGCGCAAAGCAGTTGCCGCTGACAGTCCATCAAGCGACAAGAACGGGCCAAATTAGAAGCAGCGCGGGCTGCAATGGACGAGCGGCAGAGCTCCCAACGTCGTCACGGCTGGCGCGTGCGTGCTTGTATATGCCCGAGCCGGTTACAGGCACTCCAGTGGCGGGCCCATTCACTGCCGCTTTCAGCCTGGAGGGCGCGCAACTCAGTGCAGAACACGGGCCCGGGCGCGTGCCGTGTCCCGTACGGGGCGAAACCGCCGTTCCGATTCGATCCGCAGCCGCCGAACGCGTCGAACAACGTCGACGTCGACGACGTCCTCTCGCACGCGAGGAGCCGACACGGGAGTGTTCCCTCCCGTACCTCCTTTCTGCCCGGCCACAATGCGGGAACGTAGGGAGAAAAGGCACCAACAGCAACCGGCAACATGTCGGTCAGGAGGAGAACGTGTGTCGGCAAGCGGGCGCGAAGAGATATTGAAAGACGTATAATGCGACCCCCGAGAAGTGTGACGCACCGACGTGTATGAAGGACGGAGTTATGATTATGGGTCCAAGCAAACAGCGATACAAGATAAAAAGAGAAAGACGACGATGAGGGTTCTGCACCGTGGCTGTCGAGGAGGGGGCCCCCAGGTAGAGGCAGAAATAGGAGGGTGGAATCGTGATTGGGACGGGGTGGGGAGGTGGCAGGGGAAGAGATTCGATTCTTCGGGAGGGGCATTCGGTCAAGGTCACACGCGCGCGCGCGCCGGCGGTGAGGTAGATGGGGAGGAGGAGAATCATCGTCACCAACCATCACGGCCACCCTTCTTCGGTTCTTTCGGCGTGCATGCACGGCAGCTCGCTGCCACCCCGACGAGCGACCGACCCACCGTGCCTCACTGTCTGTCCTCCACAGTATAGACGCCCCGCAAGCCGTACAGCTCGGCAGCAGGCACATAGAAACACGAGTCGACGTCCCGTTCCGCCGCTGTCAACTGCCGCGCCCCTGCAACGCCGTGCGGTGCCGTCGTCTACGGCGCGCCGTCGCCACACGCATTGTCAGTACCCCTCCCTACACCGCTGCTGCCTGTGGCGCAACGCCGAGGACGGCAAGGTACGGAAGGACCCCCAGAAGGCTCCGCTCTCTCTGGCACACAACAAATGAGTAACGGAAACTAATAATATGCAAATAGAAGCCGAGCAGGCAGGCAGGGGGACTCTGTTGAAGCACGTCCTTCGTCGATGAGGAATGACGCAAGAGCAGAAGGCGGCGGCGTCCGTCCCTCCTGCAATTGGAATCGCCGTCTTTCGCCTCCCCTTGTAGTGAGTGTGCGTGTGCGCGCGTGTTCGCTGTAGGAAGCGTGAAGTGTCTGTTACCAGTGACGAGGACTTGGGAGGAAGAACGACTGGCAGGCAAGACTCTGGCACAGAGAGAGACGGTGAAGTGCGTGAGGAGCTGAGGGTCCCGCTTTTTTCTTCTTCGCGGTGGCACTATTATTCAGATACAGGGCGGGGTCCGTGTTGTATGTACGCATTTGGCTACGGCGTCGTCGTCGATGCCGCCGAGAGGAGCGCGCACGCGACTTGGACAATGAACGTGGCTCGTGCTGACAAGAAGGCTGTCTTTGAAGAAGGGGCAGGCATCCTCGCCACTTCTACATACCTCGCGTGCGCAGGGGATGCGCGGTGATGGCGAAGACGATGGCTGATGCTTCGCTGCTGCGCATTTGATACGTTTATGTCGTTCTTGTTTTTAACATTGTTTGAAACGGCAGTGTATCAGCGCTCTCAGCACTGCCCGCTTATTTTTTTTCTTTTTTTTTTGGAGGGGGAGGGGGCGTACGACTACACTCACTGGTTGGACCCTTTCCTACAGTCCAGAAACCTTCCTTGCTAGTAGTTTTCTCACTATGTGGTGCAGCTGGTTGCAGGGTGAAGATTCCGTTGAGGGACGTCTTTAAAAAATAAAGATACCTAGCTGTATCGCAGCTATGGCGAAGTGGTAGGGCTTTGTCTGGTCTGCCTGAGGTACCAAATTTGAATATCAGTCTCGGAAGGGACCCATCGGCTTTCTACGAGTAAATGTTGCAAGTGACCTCAGATCACGTGATGATCTTTCTCAAGAGCGAAACGCTTGAAAAGATAAAAAGCTCACAGGTCAGTTACCACTGTGTTTCGTGAGATTCAGCGACAGCTGTTGAGGTATTTCTGTTCCGCTTTCTTCCAAGGTTACCACTCTGAGTATTTCACGTGGCAACCATCCTCTGGTGGTTCTGGTTTAAATATCTCTCCGGTTGTACGTTTTTACGCTCTCGATACACCACCCGTAGGATGCTCTCCTTGGCAACAACCCTTCGGTTACGCATCCGTGCTCTCTCGTCATATCCTGCTCATTCCTTGGTAAACGCACTCGAGATGTTCCCCGATGGTCCACACCCTCTGGTTGTTCCTAGCCTCTCACCATATCCTCCTCTTCCTTTCCATAGCAACTATCCTCCGGTTGCGCATCCCTACGCTCTCATCATGGCCATCTCCTTCCATGGTAACCAACGTCCCTATGGTTCCCATGGCGACCAACTGCGGGACACGCTAACTATTGCTGCTACTTGTACACATACGTGGAGCCCAGGAACGGGCGCTTAACAGTTATTGCTGTAAAAGTTATTCCCGACATGCGATTAAACTATCCGCCGCGTATTCATCCAACCAAAACGTCCCCTTTCGCTGCCCAATTTACACGCTGCCGAGATGAAAGGGCGACACAGTTATTTCTGCGAAATTGCTTAATGCGCGGTGTTGAAGATCCAAGCACTCCAATCAACCTTGCGTCTAATAGTGACATCCATGTGCACCAGCTATGATACTCTAAATGTTACATGTCAGGCTGGTAACTCTGCATTGCGATGTGACAACAAGATGACAAACGTGGCAAAAAGACTGACGACACCGACTAGTTACGAACCAGAGAGAACCGTTGACTATTACGAGATTGTGACAAATATGACCAAACTGGCTCGTTTCTTTATCTGGTTCACCAGAGCCTTGTCCTTAGATGAAACATGAAACCGGTCGTCCAGAGCCCTGCTGGTTGCAGACATAACCCCAAGATTAGGGAGACGTACAATCTTGGGTGGACAGGGGGGGAGGGGGTATTGTCTCATAGAAACTATAATCAGCCTAGGGAACTTACGTGAGCCTTTCTCCTCCACAACCTCCAGGTGAACAGTAGCCACCCTTTCACAAGGGTTTCTGCTGTGGATGTCGACGCTCAGATGACCTTGAAGCGGCATAATACCACATGCCGCTTTCATTGCAGGGGTGACACAGCCATAACGAAATGAGTAATGCTTCTACACCTGGACGCACAGCGTACGTAAAAGACGCGAAGCGACTTGGCGAGAAACGCCCTTTTTCTCTTGCTGCAACGAATTTTCGTTAACGTTCTGAAAGATTCCAGGGAGAACGTTAGTTCTGAGAGGACTCCGATTCGCGTTTCGTAAATTGCAGCACACTGATACGAAGACTGGAATCCCCAGACAGTTTTGCCTGAACCCATTAGGCGCTGCGCGCCGGAAGAGACGATCTACACCAACGTTATGATCCCAAGAACCACACTCAAAGCTACGTGCAGTGATTCGGCAGTATGAACACGCCGACCACACAAATGACGTGAATCAATTCCAACACGCACGCAGTCGGCTGAAGCGCTGCAATCTTCGCCGCCCGCCACAACGAAGACCAGGCCGACGCGCTTCCACATAAGGCGATCCACAGGTTTCCCTAAATCGCCGCAAAACTTGTTTCCTCCCCGTCTCTCCTCCTTCCCGCTCGCTGTCCCCACGACGCTCTTTTCTATTTCGCTTCTCACGCCATTACCGCATCTATATAGCCGCTCCCAGTGCTATATCGGCCCGGTGCGCGATGAGGCTCCGTTTTCCCGCGGCAGCCAGTCTGCGCTCCCCAACTCCCCTCCTTTTTGCCCCCGCGTCGCGAGGCGGCGTCGGTTGCGCCGCAGGCCGGTTTCGCCGCTCGCGGGGGTATTTATTACTTTCTCCCGTGTTTTGTGTACCGTGCCCCAATGGCTGCGCCTCTTCTTCGCCGCTGTTCCTACTCTTGCTCCCTCTCTCTCCGTCCGCAACCTGAGTGTTTCCTTTCTTCCCCATTTGTATGTGCTTTGCCGCTATCCCGGAATCCCCCGCCGTCCCTACGCGCTGTCTCCGCACCGCCACGAGGCTTTCGCTTTCTGGTCCCGATATATCGCATTGAGGCGCCTGTCTATATATATACATATATAGATGTATGTATGGAGAGACGACGGCACAGACGTTAGAGGCAGAAAAGGGAAGGAGGGTTGTGAAGGAGGACGGGGACGAGGAGTGGGGGGATAGGTGTGGCGGGGAGTGAAAAAAACGGACGCGGTAGGGAACAACAATTCGCCTCGTCCCGAAGGAAACAAAAAATAGAAAAAAATGGGACAGAAAACTCAAGCATTCGTAGAAAGGAACCAAGTGATATAGAAAGGGAATCAGCGCGTGGCAAAAGAAAAAGGTGATGCAGAAGCTTTACAGTAGGAAGCACGGGCGCAGACACGCGAGAGGCGGCGCCAGAATAGGCTTACTGAGGCAGCAGAACGCGAACAGATGTAAAAGGTGGGGAAATAAATACGACAAAAAGAGAAGGAAAAAAGGAGAGGTGAAGAAGGCGTGACCTTGAGGTTTTGCCTGGGCGTCCCTCTCTCGGAACAGGCGCATAGGTAGACGGAGCGTTGCGTAATCGATGTCATCCGTATTTCTCTTTGTTCTTCATTACTTTTCCTTTTTTTTTCTTTCTCCTCGTCTTCACGGTCACGAGTGCGCAGCTGATGCTGCAACGTTCTAGCCATAGACAATTTTTCCTTTCAATTTTTTTTTGTTTGCAGCACGCCGCCTCGATGTGGCTTAGTGTGACAGCAAACCTTGTTCAGCGTATACTATTCAGGTATTGGGATTTATTTAGGCAAGGCGGGGCTAGCGATAAACATAATTTTCTTTTGCTTATTTTCTGCACAAAGGTGGAGCCTTTCAGGGAGGTTTTACGCAACTGCCGCTTAGTTTCATGGTCTCCGCCGTAGTGCGTTTGCACGAACGGAAAACTCGATGACGTAAGCCCACAAGTGATCGCATTGATCACATTGAGACCAATGAGAATAGAAGGTTGTCCCGTTCATATTTTGGACAGTTTTTCCACGTAGAAATCCATTCGTCGACCAGTTCGATTCAATGCAAAGTAGATGTCGTAAGGTAAAATCTGTTAGTTTATTTTTAATCTCAAAATGAGGACGTGAACTCTAGAGTGCGCTAGAGCGTTTGGTATTCAAACTTTCAATGCACCGCGCTGGAAGTTGCTTGCTTGAGCACGAGCCTAGTTGCTGCCTATAAGCAACATATTTAAAATGCGTAACCGTACGCCTCCAACCTTCTTGGAAGTGCAGACTGCAAGCGATAAAAAATGAAATATCTACACTTGTGACCTAGGTAGTTAAGCTAATTTATAACTCCGGGGTGCATGCAGTGAGTTATTTTATTTTTCGCATATTTCTCATTATCATGGTTAATATTGATATTATTATTGTAACTAAACTATGTTTGCGCCCCAAATCACCACACTGAGATTCCGAGCGCTTCAGATTCTTTAACGTCCGCGCAATCTAAGTACACGGGCTTTACTAATATTACATTTATCCTTAATCGAAATGCAGCTGCTGCATGAGGGAATCGATGATGATTATTATATTACTGGTGATGATGGCGCACTGTAATGACACAATGGCACCTTTGACCAAAGGGCTCCATGGCACAAGGTGATCCCACTGACCCATGGCGGGGCCAAAAACCAGGGAATCGAACCCGCACCCATAAGGGACAAGAAGCCCAATGGTAGAAGCTAAATATCGTGCTATATAGAGGTCGCTAGAATCCAAACTGAGCAACTCGGCGCGTCTTCAGTATGTTTCTTAACCGTTGCGAATGTTGTTTCCCCGTGTTGTAAGTTCACCCATGATAACACCTTTCTTTTTTTTTTTATTCGGAGAAGGATAAAATGGCCTCTCTTTTTGTATCGCCTTTCCATCTTCAGCAAAGTACAACGAAAGGGGCGGGGGAGGGGGGGGGGGGGGAGTGTTACGTTTATGAAACTTATAGCATATGAAAATCTCGCCACGCGTGTGCTCCCGCGCGGTCAGTCAGAGAAACTTGTGAAAAATTGGCTTACTGAACTAGCGAACACCACAGACAACCTGCGAGGCAGTTTGCCGTCTCGATCGCAGCGCCATAACACACAGCCTAGCGAGAGAAGCAGGCATTTTTATAGGTGCAACTATAGAGTCGTCACTGGATAGTTTTTTAGAGTACGGCAATATTTTTCCCCCCGCCGGTAAGCTAAGAAGAAATACGGCTCCCGGGGCCCAGTGTTGGCAGAGCAGAAAACACCGGCATTTGCATAGAGGCGAAGCGCTAAGCCGCCCGTGTGCTGTGCGATGTCAGTGCACGTTAAAGATTCCCAGGTGGTCGAAATTGTTGCGGAAATTGTTACGGCACCTCCTTCTTCCTTTCTTCTCTCTGTCCCTCCTTTACCCCTTCCTATACGGCGCGGTTCAGGTGTCCGCCGAGATATGAGACATATACCGCGCTAATTCCTTTCCCCCCAAAGTAATTTTCATTTCATTTGCATGGAGTTTGCATAGAGCGGAGATGAAGCTCACTGGGTTGAAATACCTTTTATTTGACGAAGGCACCAATATTAATACCATCCAGTCACGTCACACTCAATCCAATTACAAAGTACACGTGGACACAGACAAGGCAAGACAATCCTCTAAACAGAAACCAGAACTAAATCTACATGCATACAGCAGTTAGGAAGGGGCAGCCATGGAGCTTCCAAATGCTGTGGCGGGGATTGGACGATCGCGATATCCAGAAGATTTTTCTACCGACTCTTAGCACTCGTAGTTTTTCACGCCACCTGCCGGGGCTGACGCGCATGAGCTACTGCACTATGTCCAAGCCAAACATGGCGTGCGTTAGTCAACTACGCTACGTCAATAGAAACTCAGCATCGATAATTATCAGC
>JARKHS020034237.1:0-56044 GCA_030143305.2 Amblyomma americanum | reverse complement strand
ACGTGTTTCTGTGTCAGCCCACGTAAAATATGCACCAACCGGCTCAGATTCAGCCCATCTTACATGTGCACAAAACATCATGGTGATCACATAGTTGTGTAAAGGGAGTGTGCAATATAACGCTTCTTTCCACTTGATTCACTTTTATTCTTTTCGCCATCAGTGCAAATTAGCCAGTCCAGGCAGTATTAGGAGCGCGCAGGTTCTTGAGGCAATGATGAAGCGCTATAAGCATGAGAGCAAAACGGTGTTTATCCTTGCCACGTTGTTGACGAGCGAATTACATAGGAAAAGTTAATTGCTTTTACAGGCAGGCTAATCTCGAAAAATGCTCTGAGATCACTTCTGGAAAGCTCCTAAAAACGATAGAACATGTTTTGGTGGATTCAAAGATTACGGCTCGTGGACAACGCTTTGTAGAATGTCTTAGCGCAGGGCTGAGGCACGCGTGGCTTTCCCTCTTGACGAAGTGTACGCTGTATAGGTTGGCATGTTCAATTTATCAAATCTAAAATGTCCTGCGCGTGCTCTTCCCAATACGATTCCAGGGGTCCGGATATCATGGCCTCCCAGCGAACATACAAAGGATAAGTGCTATATATGTACTTTCAACGCAAAGCGTGCGGCTGAGATCCGGCGTCTGGTTCCAATAGGCTAGAATCTAGTTTTTTTTTAATGCTGAATCATGTAGAAAACATGCCAGGTCTCTTTTTCCACTGAAGCTTATTCTCCAAATTACCCGTGCCATGTGATTTCCTGAAGACTTCGATTCTTCACTCATGTATTAAAAGATCGCAGTAGCCTAATGGTGAGGTACCGTTAATTCAGTGTCTTTCTTTCCAGAACCCACTTGCAGGATGCTTTTCAACGTGGCATAAGACTACTTCTGGGCATATTTTTCGTCACATGGTGCAGTCTGTTTTTTGCAACACAAAATTAAAGAAGCAAGAAAAAATTCTGGACAAAAACGCCGGTGATTACTTCGGAAATATTCATAGGAATTTCTCAGTGACTTGGATCTGCCACTAGTGGGAACTAGACACACCAGGTTCCACCGTGCAAAAACAGTGGCGGTGAGACATGGTTGCTCGCTGTTATTCACAAACATTTGTCGAACAGGCACCCTAAGGATTGGGAAATCAAGTAACAATTTTCCGAATCTGCGCTAAAGGTCCTACAACTATAATAAAATTGCAAACTAAGCTTCACGGTTTTGTTAGCATCTTTGCGGAGTTTCTGAGAAGCATTTCGGAAGCTCGCTAAATACTGTTATTAAAAACCTGATGTACATTGTGAATGCCTCTAAATGCGTAAGCAACTATGAAATCAGTGTTAGGAGAAAGACGTTCTCTTCAAAAAATTACACTTCTAAATGTACACAGTTATGTAGGTAGCGCCTGAAATACATTAATGACTACTTTCATCATTCAGTTCTAGTTAATTTTTTGGCGTTAAGGTTGTCGTACGGGGGGACCAAGAAGAACATTTCATTTGCTCCTTTTCTCACTTAAGTGTATTGCAGGCACCGTGGCTTTCAGGCATGACATGAACGTACCTTAGTTCCCCTAAGTCCTTTCATTGCCCCTTCGGGGTGCGTTCGCAAACTTTCGTTGCAGTTAGCGATACCTTGACCGACTTCACTTGCCGACGCGACCGCCACCTTGCGGAAGGCGTGAACAACCGGTGGATATTGTACACGCTCGCATTGGGCAGGCAGCGACCCTGAAGCGAAACTCCCTGTTGTTGTTGCGATTCCGAAAAACGCGGGTCGGGAACGCGTCCCCAGGGGGCGCCAAGGGCGCGCGGTGCTGGCCGGAAACCACCCTGCGTGGGAAGGTCTCTCTCTTGTCCCTTCACCGTGCATCCTCTCGGCGAATTTCGCTCGGGGACTTTACAGACTCAGTTCCGTTTCCCTGGTTTCGCATTCCTCTCTTCTTTTTATCGCCCGGAGTACACACACGCATGTGACGTCATGTGAGAAACAGGAAGTGAAAATCCGCGGATTCG
This sequence comes from Amblyomma americanum, assembly GCA_030143305.2. Classification (NCBI taxonomy): domain Eukaryota; kingdom Metazoa; phylum Arthropoda; class Arachnida; order Ixodida; family Ixodidae; genus Amblyomma; species Amblyomma americanum. The sequence goes on along the minus strand of JARKHS020034237.1, from coordinate 54,037 downwards.
CGCAACTTCCTCTCTTTTTCCGATCTCTTACGTACGCGTCATCACCGGAACTTGCGTCTTCGTCGCCCTGTATAGTACCTGTACTCGCGTCGAAGAAAGAGAGGCCGAGGCAAATCAAACCGTTCACTTCCCGGAAACGGCGGGATCAGGGTGAGGAAGTGGTTTCGGCTTCCCCCCGGCCGCCTTAAGGTCGAACGGGTTGAGGCGGGAAAGTAGGGCACCGAGATGGGGTACTCGAAGGGTTGGCTCGCCGTCTTCCGGGACGCGCTAGAAGCACGTTCCTTCCCCTGGGAGACCTTGAGGGACCCCGTTCGTTTGAGCGCACTGCGGCGAGAACTCCCGTGATCGAGCGTTTCCCGGAAACGCCTCAGAAGCTCATCGGTGGAAAGCGGCGATTGCTCAAAACGTTCGCCTTGGAAGCAGCCCTTCGTAGGTGTGCAGTATTGCCGGGAACATCCTGTGGCGTTTTCCTATTGATTGGTGTCCCTGTCAAACGCGTCCTTGTTATTCAATTTATCCCTCCTCTCTGTTTCATGCTTTGGTCGCCCTACCCTGTATCTTATACCTCCGCCGGAAGAAGATCAGGTGCCCTATGGATCGGCGCTGTTTCCACGGCCGGCACCTATCTTTTTTTGCTTTCTATAATTTTTCCTTAAATAAAACAGCACTACGCCTACTTCTTATTTAAAAAAAAAATGTCGCATCGAGTGCCAGCTTTCGTGACCAATAAAAGGGTTAGACAACTTTGCTTAATACTTTAGTGCCAACATAAAAGTTATCAAGTGCATCTCTATTAGTGTAAACTAGTGCGTAGTGCCAGACTATAGCTAAAATAGGTAAGAAATTGCACAGTATGCGTAGTTTAATATCGAGAAAATCATCAACAGCTTTGAGAGGAGTTGTACTGGAAGGCTCCGGATTAATTTAGATCATCTGGCTGTTCTGTGAGATGCACTGCCACTGGACAGCATACGGGCGCTTTTGCGTCTAATCTCCACCGGAACACGGCTACTGCAGCCCCAATTTGATGGCGCGACCTTCAGCTGACTGAACACAATGCCTGAGCCGCTGCAATTCCGGTGCTTATAAAGGGGTTAAGAAAAGCGCGCGCTTATAAATGCCTCAATGCCACCTCGTGTATTCCTGCCTACACTATATTGACTCGACTGTGCGAGGTGAACGGATGGTTATATCCGTCGCGCTTGAATTCACTTGCTACTGTCCTCTGCTTCGTCTTCATATTCATCCCTTTTTGGTCTACGCTTATCACTAGTTACAATACGAAGCCTAATATCTGCTTTTCCGCCGTCCTTTGCGAATAGGCAGTTGCAAATTCCACATTGCATCGTCCTTCGCTTTCCAGGAGTTTAAAGAAAATAACACTCCCAACACGTGCCACGAAATTTCTGGGATTAAAGCCTGATGAAAGGGCGTTCAGCGGAGGGATATGCTTAAGGAATGTTTGCATTAACTGAGGAAGACGATCTTAATGTCCATAAAATGAACAATAATCTGACAGCTATCATTTCGGAGTGCGCAGTAGAAGTAGGTGGTAAACGGTTCGACAGGATACCAGCAAGCTATCTCAGGAGACGAAATATCTGATTAAGAAACGCCAAAGCATGAGGGCGTCTAACCCTACAGACAGGATAGAACTAGCAGAGCTATCGAAGTTGTTAAATAAGCGCAAGTTAGTCGACATAAGGAAGTTCGATATGGAGAGGACCGAGCATGCTATAAAGAACGCAGTGAGCCTGAAAGCGGTGAAGAGGAAACTAGGCATTGGTAAAAATCAGATGTATGCGTTAAGAGACAAGGAAGGCAATGTCATTAGCAATATGGATAAGATAGTTAAAGTAGCCGGAGAGTTCTACACAAATCTGTACAGTAGTGAATGCAATCAGAGCGTTAATGAGAGAGACAGTAGCGCACAGCAATGCGTCATCCTGCCAGTAACGAAAGAGGAAGTAAAGAAAGCTTTAGGAGCAATGCAAAGAAGAAAAGCAGCTGGTGAAGCTCAGGTAACAGCAGATCTGTTGAAGGACGGAGGGGAATTGTGCTAGCAAAACTAGCCACCCTGTATACGCAATGCCTTATGACCTCGGCCGAACCAGAAGCTTGGAAGAACGCAAACATTATCCTAATTCATAAAAGGAGACGCCATGGACTTGAAAAATTACAGACCGATCAGCTTACTATCCGTTGTCTACAAGGTATTCACTAAGGTAATCGCTAATAGAGTCAGGGCAACATTAGACTTTAATCAACCAAATGATCAGGCAGGCTTTCGTAAAGGGTATTCAACAATAGATCATATTCACACTATCAATCAGGTGGTAGAGAAATTCGCAGAATATAACCAACCCCTATATATAGCCTTCATTGATTACGAGAAAGCATTCGACTCAGTGGAAACCTCAGCAGTCATAGAGGCATTGAGGAATCAGGATGTAGAAAAACCTTAAGTGATTATACTGGAAGACATTTATAGCACCTGCACAGCTACCATAGTTCTCCATAAAGTCAGCAATAAAATTCCAATAAGGAAGGGTGTCAGGCAAGGAGATACGATCTCGCCAATGCTATTCGCCGCCTGTTTACAGTAGGTATTCCGGGGCCAGAGTTGGAAACAATTGGGGATACGAATTAATAGAGAATACGAAAATAATCTGCGATTCGCTGATGACATTGCCTTGCTGTGTCACTCACGAGATGAATTGCAAAGCATTATCAATGATTTAGACGAGCAAAGCAAAACGGTGGGTCTAAAAATTAGCATGCAGAGAACCAAAGTAATGTTCAACAGCCTAGCAAAGGAACAACAGTTTACAATTGGCAGCGAGGTGCTGAGAGTGGTAAAGGAATACGTATACTTAGGGCAGGTAGTGACAGCTGATCCGGATCATGAGAGCGAAATAACTAGAAGGATAAAAATGGGGTGGAGCGCATATGGCAGGTTCTCTAAGATCATGAATAGCAGTTTACCAATATCCCTCAAAAGAAAAGTGTAAAACAGCTTTATCTTGCCGATACTCACAAACGCGGGTTAATGACGTCCTAGATGGAATACAAGGAATAAACATGTCGGCATCGCCACTATGCGAATGCCGGTTAGGCAATCAACCTTCTCAGTGCTAATTTCAGTCCCCTTAGCGCCCCGTATGACGCGAGAACCCATTCGCTCAGCATCCCCTCCGAAAATCACACGTGACGCGATGGTAACAGCGGTCGCCGCACTATTCGTTATGCACTTGGAACAACCTTGGCGCAAAACGTACCACCTCCTCACGCAGGCAATAATACGCAGTAAACAAGTCGGCTTCGTACTTCATCAATGAAACTGACAGAGCGACCGAACAGACAGGCTAGGCAGAACTTCCATGCATTTACAAGTAAAACTAATTAAAATAAACAAAAGCAAATATTACGCTTGAGTTTCTGAATTCCGAGCCTTACAAAAGCGCCATCGCGCAAAGCGAAGCGTCAGAAGGAAAGCACGCAAACGTAAAAGAAAGTGTTTCGAATGAGGAAAGAAAAGATATAGGGCGAGTGAGAGCGGAGAAACTGCGGAGGATGGAGGCGGAGGAGGAAGATGAGGAAGAGGAGGAGGAGGAGAGAGACCAAGAAAAACTTTCCCCTCTTCGTCGTCCCGACCGAACCCGGGGAAGATCAAACGGCGAACGAGAGAAAGAGTAGCGGTAGGAGGAAAGAGAGAGGCGAGCGGCACGGTCTCATTATGAAGATCACTGCAGGCGCTGATGCGACTCAGTTACTTAACGAGCTGACTCACGGCTGCCCCGTCGACCGAGCCACTCGCGTCAGCGAGGCCCCGTCGACCGGCCGGGCCGGCTGTTAGCGTGATCTGTGGCCACTGCAGCCGTCCCTCTCTCTCTCCCGTTTCCACCACTTCCACCCCCGACCCAAACGCCTGTCTCCTCCTTTGACTTTTTAACTTTATTCCTCAAACTCCTCTCGGGCTTGGAGCTTCCTCCTGTATAGCGTTTTGCTGTTCGCAGGAGAAGCGACAGCTGCGCAGCCGCGCTGCTTACTACACAGGCGCGCATACGCGAAGTCGCTCTTCTAGTGGTGGCAACCGGTACCGGGCGGGGAATTAGGGGCCAATGATTGACTCGTCGCAGAGGAGAGGGTTGTTGCAACGAGAAAGAGAAAAGACAAAAGAGGGGGGCTGTAAAGTTAACGAGGCTGGTAAGAGAAAGACGGGGGGGAGAGGGGGGGGGGGGTGCTGGACGTTGTAAAGTCGAGCCCGCGCTGGCGTCTTGTTCGCCGTAATGTATGCTTGTCCGCCGTAGTCTTTGACAAGGCTAATGTGTCTCTTAAACCCCCTCTCTCTCTCTCTCCTGCTTCGCGTGCTGCTCTTTCTTATTCTTTCCTGCTGTGTTCCTGAGTCTTTAAAGCTAGCCTGTAAGTGCAGGGTACATCGTCTTGCTTCTCTCCCTTCCCTTTCTCCATGCCTCCTGCGAAACGGAAAGCATTTCAGTTCTTTGGTGCCCCATGTTACAGCTCACTCGGTTTTTGTCATTTATTACTGAGCACGCGATAAGTGCAAGCGCTCATATCTTTGCACTCATCATCCTAACTGCGATCGCTGCTTCTTGTGCTATTCAAGCTCCAAGTAGAGGAAGGCGTCCGCACTGTTGTCTTTGCTCATTCTCGCGTTTATCAATAGGGACGCCTTAACTAACGCACTCTGAACTTGGTACGCACACTCGGTAACTCACAAACCCTGGATCAGGCCTCGTTCACCCAGTGTATGCGACTCCTCTCGGTCGAGAAATGCACAGAGTGCAATCAGTAAGTTGGGCAGGCTGTTAACTGTTGGAAAGTGTATTTATTAAAACCGAATGTAAAGTTTATATTCAAGTACTCCGATGTCCGAAAATTTTGTCATTGTTCCATATTCGCAGCTTGCTAATTGTGGATTCAACCAAGCACGTGTGCTGTGCGGTGTCAGGGCACGTTAAAGAACACCAGGTAATCGAAACTAATCCACAGCCCTCATATAAGGCGTCTGTCATAGCGCATGTGTCACTACGGGACGCTCAGCCCCACACACCGTACCATACCATACCATACGATACTATACCATACAATACCGCACCATACAACATCATAACATAAAGCACAATATCATGACATGCTATACCACGCCATACTATACCACAACATAAACTACCATACCATGCCATAATCACAAAGTGAACAAGGGAGAGGAAAGCCTCAGGGTGCTTGCCAACGTTTCGACAACAGGATTTGTATTCGTTTGGGCGAAGACCTCTTATCGAAATGTTGGCAAGCACACTAAAGCTTTCCCCTCCATGTTTCATTTTGTGATTATCAAGAGCCGTCTGCCCAACCTCCCTGTACCATGGACTCATATCCTACCAAGTCATTCCACACCATACCATACATCATACCATACCATACCATACCATCGCATACAGCACATTACCATACCATAGCGTACTGTTTTTTTGTTAACATTTGTACCCTACTTTTTAGATTGCTCATCTCCCATTTTTTTGCTTATCACTAAGTGCCGCAGCGTTGCTTAGAGGACGCGTACCATATCAAAACCGGGCAGCTACTTCTGGCTCACCAGCACCGTAGCCGATACTAACACGCAACATGCTGGCGAGCCACGCGACACGTACGCTAGCAAAGCGTGTGGCTTCGCCGCTTTTCAAGTGCTTTCCCCGGCAACCACGGTCTCTCCCCCAACCAGCTATTCTTTGCGTTTATATTTCGGTCGATGGTTTCGCCGTTTGCTTTTAGCGCTGGGTGCAGCTGACCGGCTGACCTCGGCGTCCAGGGGAGGGGAGACATTGACCTTTCACCTTGGGACGGTGCGAAGGCGCCTGTGACACGTTGTGCGGTCCGCTTATGCATTAACTTGTGAATAGGCTTATCCATGGCTTCATTCACTGGGCTTGGTTATCGTGTTTGACTAAGTAACTGTTCGGATAATTCTTCAGGGCTTTGAATACAAGCGCGCAAGTACGAAACGTGTATATTAGTTTTTGTGACTCTACTTCGGTGAAAGAAAAACAACAAAAAATGAAGCGACAACTCGGGTGAAGGAGCATACCTTGCTTAAAGCGCACATCAGTGCAAATCGTGTGCGGCAGTCCTTATGAATAAGTTTGAATCTAACCCTTGAAACGTGTTGAATTCAGAATGCTTTAATTCGTGTCTGTAATGTCAGTGAAACATGTTAGTAGAAACAAGCACATTATAAGGGTGGTTCTGCCTAATTAAGCAAACGCCCAAAGGTTATGACTGAGATGGTTCGGTTGTGCAGTGAGAAGTCGAAGGAAAATTGGAGATGGTGACGGTAATGAAGTATCCAAAATCAAGAAGTAAAAAAAAAGGATCCAGTGCCAAGGAAAAGCCCCTCAACGGAAAAAAGTGGTCACGTACAAAAAAGAAAAAAGAGATATGCCGAAGGACCGGGGAGTCTAACTAACTGACTCGCATTCTTAATCTGGATTAGGCACAATTTGAAAGTCTGATCCATACGGTCACAGAGTAACTGCACTTGCACCTAGCTGATAAGGATTTACCAAGCGTTGTCAACTCAGGATCACCTGCAACCAAATGTGCCCCTAACCATAAGAACAAGCACAACCTTCATCTAGATAATAGTTTCACGTCTATTCATTTAGGCATAAAAACACTTTTTTAATGTCCCTTGCTTTAAGTACACTTTAACAGCTGAACACGGTGATGCATCTATACAGCTGGATGAGATAAATACTTTTTGTTTGAGGTTTAGGTTGAGATTGTTGCAGCTACATGTGGAGTTAGCCTTAAGGATTCTTCCGGCAGTTGCTTCGGCGTAGCGACACTTAAATGCTAAATAAGGTCCACAAATCAAGCACATACCTGACATCTGACTGATCTGCATAGCTCTAAACACAGTCACATATAGCAGTCGATAGTCAAATCCTGCTGTCACCATCTGGAGTCCAAATCGAAGTCCTGGACGAACTTTTAAAGAAGGTGTGAAGCCTCCTTTACACTAATGTTTTTCGTGCGGGTAGACAATGTTCTGGAGGGAACTGTAGGTGGGCTCCTGTATTCTTGAGGGAAGCGAGCAACACACACCTTTCCGCGTTGTACACTGGACAGCACATAAGAAAATGTTCTACATAACCGCACACAGCACATTTGGAACACAGCGGAGACGATGCCACGCATAACGCCATAAAGCGTAAATGTCGGTTACGACTTAGTTCCACTTGACTGCAACAGTAGCAGAAGCGACAGCCGTTGCGAATAATGGAGGTTTCAAACAGGCTACGAAATTCCTGTGACGAAGTTCAAGGGAAGCAGTTCTGTCGGTCAGCATTTTCCTTTCCTCCGGAAAGACATTTCGCACCGGACGTGACTTTACGTGATTAACTACCGGAGGTTATATTATCGCATTCGCGGGAATTTATGTCGCGCTCTTTGACAAGTCACATGTCTGCTGCATTTCAGAGGACCACAACCTATATTACTCTCTGCAGGTTTTTTTTTTTGTCACCACTTTTCGTTCTAATAGAATTTCTTGCATTTACGGATTTCATTCTTGTCGTTTTCTCTCACCTTGTCGACATTATTGCTGAATGCATCTGTATTGTGAAGTAAGCTTTGTCAGGATATGAATTATCACTTGATATCCGAGAAAGTCTAATTTCACATGAAAATCAAGAAAGGAAAAAAAGAATCCTACATGTCCTATAAAGATGCTTGCCGCGCTTTGTAAGCCCGACGGCTCAAAGGTTTTATTTATTCTTATCGGTTACATCAATGCAACGCTATGAAGAACTTCGCTGGTTGTAATTTAGACTGGAATGTATCGAATTTGCTTTTCTTATGTACACAAGTTCTGCGCGAAGTTCTTGTTCCGGTGAATAAGTTTCATTGCTCGCTTACACTCAGATTTTTGGTTTGGTTTGGTTTGGTTTGGTGTATGGGGGTTTAACGTCCCAAAGCGACTCAGGCTATGAGAGACGCCGTAGTGAAGGGCTCCGGAAATTTCGACCACCTGGGGTTCTTTAACGTGCACTGACATCGCACAGTACATGGGCCTCTAGAATTTCTAATCCATCGAAATTCGACCGCCGCGGCCGGGATCGAACCCGCGTCTTTCGGGCCAGCAGCCGAGCGCCATAACCACTCAGCCACCGCGGCGGCCTCAGATTTTTGCATCCAGCACATACCTGGGGCTACGCTAAAACGAGCTTAACAGCTATGCTTTTCCAAGATTCTTTGAGTTTGCGAACGTTGAATTAAACGTTTAGCCGTCCGTTGCACAGTGAATAACGGCTAAAATTTATAGCTAGAGCTCGTTCGAGGAAGTCTAGATTCCTTTGCTGGTGTCCTTGCGATTTGAAAGACTACTTGAAGAAAAAACAGCGATATCAGAAGCTGTACGTAAAATCAGGGAGTGAGTATTGGTACCGAAGATGTCCGTTATGCACACAAATGGCGAAAGCACTTATTGGACGCGATGGAGCACAATACCGCAAAAATCCTTGAAAAGAATTTTAAGAAAAATCAATGTCTTTTCCGACTTTTATATTAAAGTAAAGCAAGATAGGGTTAACGCTGATGTGCTAAAGGTGCGTGGCAGTACGTTTAGAACGGCAAGACTTCTATCAGGCTTCTGCTAAGTACCTTCGATTTTTTTTTGCACCAAACGCGTTGTTATCGCTATTGATGACAGGACTGACTGTATAGTGCAAGAAAGCGTCGGTGATGCATGAAGTTTTAGTTGGCGAATCAGACGCTTAAGGAAAACTTTCATCGGCAGTCGATTAAATTCCGAGCATCATAATTTTAAAAATAAACGTGCTTGCATTGAATTCTTCCTCTGACGCTCATGTTCAACATATCTTTGCGCATTGATGTGTTTCCAAGTGGTTGGAAATTGACATTGTTTGTTCGTCTATTTTGGTCTCGCGATGCTTCTGATGTGACGAATTTTCGACCAGCGTCGTTTATTTGTAGCTTTGCGAAAGTTTTCAAAACGGTTACGCATGAGCTCATGAGTTCTTATTTCAAACAAAAGATCTGGTATCTTCGTGGATTTCTAAAAGGACGATCAGTTGTATCGGATCTCTGAAATGCTACCAGGTACAGCAGGATTCACGGTCAGTACTCACACAGGCTGTTTTGACGAGACGATAGTATTTAACACGGCTTCTCATGAGGAATTTCTTCCGAAGCTGGAAAAATATAGACTCTGCCTCTTATACTACAAATTGTTCAAAAGTTACGTGGTAGCCTTCGCTTTCGAGTCAAAGTTTCTTAGCGTGTGTCAGACGAGCTTATACCGACGAAAGGATTGCCACAAGGCTCCAACCCGAGCACCGCTGTTGTTCTTAGCACTTATTAATTATCTTCACAGACATCAACTCAGGCGCCTGTGTTTTTACTAATTATTTGAAAATATATTGAGATCTTAGAAGAACGTCGTTGGATGCAAACTGAACCTTAGCAACACGAAGCAACACGCAACATTAGCAACGCGGAGCCTTGAGACATGATGAATTGACTTCACTTGCACGTTAAAAATAACTCCTGTGTTGCGCCTCAGTGAAAAACTAGATACAATAATGCTCCATAACACATTTCTTAGCGCGCATATACCTAGTGCTGCCCGTATACGAGATATCGGTGTGATTATTGACTGACGACTAGTTTTCCGTTTTCATGTTTCTTCCACTGTCTTAAGCAAAGTTAAGCACGTTGGAGTTAGTTCTGGGTTAACTGGAAAATTTAGTAGACTCGAGTGTCTGTGCATTCTTTGCTGTTTCCTTGTGAGACCACGTCTAAAATTATCATCAATAGCTTGGAATAGCTTCTCGGCTAGCTGTAGCAATTTAACTGAAAATGTTCAGTGCAAGTTCCTACGCATCTTTTGTGATTTATATATATATATGTGTGTGTGTGTGTGTGTGTGTGTGTGTGTGTGTGTGTGTGTGTGTGTGTGTGTGTGTGTGTGTGTGTGTGTGTGTGTGTGTGTGTGTGTGTGTGTGTGTGTGTGTGTGTGTGTGTGTGTGTGTGTGTGTGTGTGTGTGTGTGTGTGTGTGTGTGTGTGTGTGTGTGTGTGTGTGTGTGTGTGTGTGTGTGTGTGTGTGTGTGTGTGTGTGTGTGTGTGTGTGTGTGTGTGTGTGTGTGTGTGTGTGTGTGTGTGTGTGTGTGTGTGTGTGTGTGTGTGTGTGTGTGTGTGTGTGTGTGTGTGTGTGTGTGTGTGTGTGTGTGTGTGTGTGTGTGTGTGTGTGTGTGTGTGTGTGTGTGTGTGTGTGTGTGTGTGTGTGTGTGTGTGTGTGTGTGTGTGTGTGTGTGTGTGTGTGTGTGTGTGTGTGTGTGTGTGTGTGTGTGTGTGTGTGTGTGTGTGTGTGTGTGTGTGTGTGTGTGTGTGTGTGTGTGTGTGTGTGTGTGTGTGTGTGTGTGTGTGTGTGTGTGTGTGTGTGTGTGTGTGTGTGTGTGTGTGTGTGTGTGTGTGTGTGTGTGTGTGTGTGTGTGTGTGTGTGTGTGTGTGTGTGTGTGTGTGTGTGTGTGTGTGTGTGTGTGTGTGTGTGTGTGTGTGTGTGTGTGTGTGTGTGTGTGTGTGTGTGTGTGTGTGTGTGTGTGTGTGTGTGTGTGTGTGTGTGTGTGTGTGTGTGTGTGTGTGTGTGTGTGTCGTCATAGTTTTTATGACTCTCTCCTAGCAGATATCGGTATGTTTACTGCTCACGACAGCGACTCGGACGTGACATGCAATTTTTTTCACAATTTTTATAAGTTGATTGCGGTTATGTTAGCGTTGTGAAAACACCGCCAATTGTTAGAACATAATTCATCCTGAGACGCATGCTGCTTTTCGAACAACTCGTCCGCCAATCACTTATAATTCAGCGTTTTCTAATATCAACATATGTGTATCGATTGCTGTTTTTCGGCTGCTCATTTTTTTACCAGGCTTGTTCCTGTTGTTTTTGTTTGTGAGTATTTTTTACTGTAAACGATATTCATATACTCATGTTACTTTACGTCATCTCAGGGTTTTTGTACGTAGGCTAATGTGCGCTCGGTAACGCCACTCAGCTGGTTACGCATACTCCGATTAAATAATTTTCCTAACTACCCCCAGGTAAGCGAAAACTATTCACTCCGTATCCTGACATTTCACACGTAGGAACGTAGCTTTGCGTCAGACGTCGCAGTGCATTAAAATGTAGCAGTTGTGCCTTGGTCTGTTCTCTTTCGACATTGGAGAGCTCACTACCCCTTTACTAACTTGCTCAACAACTTTCCATGCTGGTGTACCGCTCCTTACAGGTCTTACATTGCTGCTATGTCAACCTTTAGTCCACCGAAAGCTGGCATACGTGTCAGCAGTATTGAATAAGGCTCAATCCACATTAACTGACCAATCAAAATCGAATACGCAACATTATACAATATTCTAATTAGATGGCCGTAATTTATATGCGCGAACTACTCACGCGTCACTAGTGGCGCAGGAATGAAATAATTATTAGGCCTACCAGAAAAAGCATCGCATCTGCATCTTCTGCTCTCTGTCTCTTTCCAAAACGCGAACAAAAAAACTGCAAAAACATTGCGACTAAACAGTGTCGACAATAATAAGCTGATAAGCTACTACAGCCGCGTATACTTGGCAGGAAAAAAAGAGGACACTTAAGTTATCGGTTCATTACGGTGTAAAAGAGAGGCGGAAAGATTAACGAGCTTGCTGGTTTTTACCAGTGTAGGTTTTTAGTAGGTTTGCCGTAGAATAACAAATGAAAAATTTTGTGCAAAGAAGCATCTTCTATTACAGTGGGATTATATAGTGTTGCAGTCGGGTTGAGTTTAATTTAATTCATCATTCTGCTGCAGCCACACTCCTTTCCAATGCTCTTTTGCGGCATCTATTGCGCCTAAATTCATCAAAAGAGAAAAGCATGCAACCATCAACGTTAAGCAAGGCATTCTCAGAGGCATGCGATTTATTTCTAAAATTTCACAAATCTTCATGAAAGAAGCAAGTGTAGCGATGTCCCTTCTCTCACAGTTCTCTCTGACTGCGAAAATTGCTGGCCTGGCCTCCTGGTACAGAAGGCACACACCTGGGTGGTACAATTGCCCGCATGATGCATAGGAGGCCGGACATTTCTGAATTACTGTCAGAAAGGCTGTCGAATAGTATACCCCTAACTACTTGAGAAGAATATTTTATAGCCTTTACATCGACGTATATGCTCCCGGGCGAATATTACTCGTTGTATGCTTCTTTCCTCTCAAGCAGGCATATGTTAAGTGCCTCGTCTTATACACGAATAAAACAAGTATTTGGGCAAGTTGGTAACTTTCTTGATTCATAAAGGCAGTGAAGGAGCACAAACAGAAGAGAAGAAACACGAAACCACACGGACGAACGCTATTATCGTTACGGTAGTATCGTTAGTGTTATCTCACTTCGGCAAAACTCATTATTTAGTGCAAACTGCTAAGGAAACCACTGCTTCCGACTGAAACCATCTTCAGAACGTGAGGATCAAGGTGTGTGCGCGTGCGTGCGTGCGTGCGTGTGTGTGTGGGGTGGGGGGGGGACATAGCATAGCAAATGTGTAGCATAGGGAAATGTTTTTTACTTTATAATTGGCGGACTTAATCAATAGGATAATAATGCAGGAATTTTTTATCACTAAAAGATAAATGATTAGAAAGCAATTGTAAAAAAGAACCACATGACGCTGGCGGGATATGAACAGTTATCAGCTATCTTTCAGCGATAAAGTAATTACACTATTGTTATCCCGATGATTAAGCCCACAATTTGTAAAATTACAAAGCATTCCCCTATATGCTACTTGGTTTCGCTGATTGCATGTTCGATTCCTTCACTTACCTGCTCTGTTTAGTGATACGTAACTAAATCTCGAAAAACTGAAGGTTATAATTTCCTTCCAGTACAATTTTACTTTCACAATGATATCTTGCTTCTTTTTGCTTTGATATTCACAATGCGCCCCCTTCCCTCTTTTTTTCTTGGAACGTTCACTCGCACCTCGTCAGCTTTTCACAGAATTCAACCTCATACGCACTTCTTCTCTTGCCCCAAACAAATAAAAAGAACTAAAGCACAGATAATCCATTTCCTGCCCCTCTACGAGCTTCTAACTTTTAATTGCTGTCGCGCTAACCAAACCCTTCATTATTAACTGAATGAAAATTTCGTGGTTTACCAACGTTTCTTCGTTAATTGTTTGTTTTAGCAATATACCGAAGCAATTGTTTTAGTTTTAGCAATACAAAAGGATTGTTCGATTATTTTACACAAGTGTTTCAATATCTTCAGCAATGAGATGCACTGATGTTACAGGCCTATTATGGTCGGCATTACCGCAATGAAGAGGTGAGAGAAAAACTGCATTTTTGCACAATATTGACCAAAATGAAATGCTAACGAACTTTTTGTTATGCCCCCTCCGCGATAAAGTGACAATGTCACTGTCCTGATCGAATGCATTAAAACGGCGTGCTTGCTTAAGTTAAAGAATGAGCCCCTTTTTTAATGTTATATTTCGTCTACCAAACATCTATAAGCGCTTCAGGCCTTTACCGCAAAACAAGCTAAATCGACGTAGCCAAATTACATCTGAAGGGATGCTTATAACAGCAAGATCTCACGCGCTGTAGAACCACAGAGTCAAAAACTCGTGCCAAGCTTTCTTTCATCATTTTCCTCACACTGTCACTCGTTCGAACGTCTTCCCTAACACCTAGGAAAATATTTTCAAGAGAAACGCTCTCTTGTCGCGTGATGTATTCCGCAGCAGCGCCCTCGAGTGGCACCGCCGATAATCTTCAGCAGCGTTGGCTGAGAAACCAGTGAGAGGACCTTTTCTTGAGGCGCTAAAAGCGTTATCAATAAATTCCAAGCGCGCTAATCTTTCTCGAAGATTGCTTATTAATACCTCCAGGAGATGTATGCTCCAATACGTATTAATTATTTAAGGAGCTCCGCAGTTTGCCCGCCTTCTAACATGATTTGTCGAGTTTAATCTTTCTTTTTTCTTCGCGTGGGTATCCTTAACAACGCGATGCTGAAGCATTCTCGGAAACTCGCTTTAGTCTTTGATTTTTGTTTTCCCCGAGTCTTGGTATTTCTTCTCCAAGAGTGCGCTTCTAATCCTAGGCCCGAGCTGCGTACGTCGGTGCACGTTAATCCTGATCATAATTCAGGGGCTCCATTGATCTGTAATGAGTATAAATTGCCGCATCAGTGGTGCCTACGAATTACTCTGATAACCAGAGTTCGTTTCTTTTGTTCGCAGTTTTTATATTTAGTACAAGTCATTGGAAGCCTTTTATATTCTTCTCCATTCGAAGTATTAATAACCTTTTTTCTCAGTAGTCACCTTGGGGCTTCCTAATTGATAATCTAAGCCGAAACGAACGTTTAGGCTTAATTAAAAGCAGAGTTTTTGCGCGTTTTTATTTCGTCATCAGACGTGATTACAACCGCAGCACGAAAGTCGAAGAAGGGTATGAAAAAAAAAGTTCCTTTCTTTCAGGGTGGTGAGATTGATCGATTTACAATTTAGCAACGAACTCAGACAAACTTTTTATGCATCATTCAGTAATTGAATTAGCCAAAGCAACCAGCCAATTCGTCTATGCTGTTAAATGAATAATCACTTGTTTAAGCGTCATATATTTGTCGCCATTTTATGTTACTTCTACAAGGTTCGATCGGGAGAGATCTATGAGTTTGAGATTTCCTGGTATTTTTCTGTCTATTTCTTAGCTTGCCGCTTTGTTAAATATCAAGAGTGCGTTTCAAAAAAAAATGAGAAAAACTGAATTTAGAGCTTGAAATTATCAGCTTTGAGGTATGGAGGGAAACTATAATAAAAAGCTCCTATTTTTTGCCAAAGAAAACTACAGATTTAACAAGCAAGAGCAAAGGCACTGCTGCATCCTATAATAAAAAAATTAAAGAACATTGACAGCGACAATGGGGCAACCGGAGTGAGACACGCTGGTAGAATATATCCTTGCATTCATTTTGCAATGAATCTTGTTCTACTAATTTCAAATATTTCTGTTTTGTTTAATCGCAAATGAGTTTCACTTTAGGAGAAGGCTTTCGTGCGAAGCGTGTTTGTCGTCATTGTCTTTCAAGAAAAAAAAGCATCCGCCCACCCCTCGTCAGCAGGGGAGAGTAATATCTTGATGGTCCGTGGTGTTCATCGGAAGGGCTCGGGCCCTTCCAAACGTTGTTGTTCGGCGGTGATGAAGGGATATGTGCAAATTAAGAAGGTCAAAAGAGGATTATGTTTACATGCATGTAGATAGGGCAAACTGCTAGCTACAGAAGCTGAGTGACACAGATGATCAACAAATTGCTACTTACGGGGTAATTCTTCCACAGAGAAACACCCCTACAAGACCCTACTTTTCGACCCACGGGTTAAAGCCTAGGCACTTGTAGAAGTACGTGGCAAGCACGGAGACCTCACTCAGACTGGTGTCTAATGCCTTTGCTTGCATTTTATTAACTTTTACAAACAAAGAAGTTAGGGCGGTCATTTCTCGTGGCCCGCCCTGAACTTCGATTACCAATAAAGGTAGCCACAGCCCCTGAAGGTTGGGCACAACCTCGATCCCAGGGCTTGGCTAAGAAAAAAAAGAACCATATAAAGAAAACATTCCTAAAACTCTGCCCTAGGGGAGTTCTTTCCCTTATCCCGTGATGCTCTTTTCCTTTCCCGCCGCACCTGCGCGTCGCCTCTCGAAGGATGACGAGTTAATTTTTTGAAGCGAAAGCTCCAGTACGCCAGGTTTTCAAGAGGGTAGTGTAGTTCCTTTATGACCTTGAAAAGTTTTAGAGGTCAAACCGTGGATCAAAGTCACGTAGGTCATGGGACAAAGTCACGTAAGCCATGGAGCAAAGTCACGTAGGCCATGGTGGCGGATATATCCCAAACCGAAATTATGGTCCATTACCCAATCCTCTCGAAGGTCAAGGACAAGGTCAAAGATTGAAGAGCTGGGACAACTTGGGATGCTGTATGACGTTGACATGATATAAAAGCAATTTGACTAAACAAGCACATCATTTATGGAGATAGATACTCTGCTTGACAACTAAGGCGGAGCCACCGTCTGTGACGTCAGTGGAGAGCTTTGTATATATACCTACATCGAGCCGGTGGGGGTAGAAACCGGTTTTGCGATGGATGAGGAAGAACATCCTGCCGTGATAGCGCGCCGGCAAGCGAAGCTCCAACGTTTCAATGAGGCTAGGAAGAAACGCCGTTCCGAAGAGACGGAAGAAGAACGTGCGACACGCGTCGAGAAACGGCGGAAGAGTGCCACTGCGAAGAAACAGCAGAAAGTACTTCGGGCGGTACGTCTGACCAGCGACGAAGAGTCGGAGGTTTCTTTCGCTTCTCACCAGGTTTAACCAAAGCTAAACCACAGCTAATTTTTTCCAGCTAACTGGCGGAACCACTAGCACACTGGTTCGTTGCAGAAATGTCAGATGGCGCTGTGTTTTGTCCCTTTCTGTTTGGCTTCGAGCCGTTGCGCTGGTTTACAAGACCTTTTAGGGCTCTCTTCACACGAGGAAACAGGGAAAAATCGCATGGGGAGAGGTCAGGCGAGTATGGCGGATGGGGAAGTACAGCAATGCTGTGCTTGCCGACAAATTTGTTCACGCTGAGAGCAGTGTGCGGCCTTGCGTTATCGTGGAGAAGGCCCCATTGTTCAGACTAATTCGATATGTGAAATTGTGTCAGTTTCAAATGGCACTGGAACATCTTTCATCATACGTGCAGCCATGGTTAGAAGTAAAAAGCATGAAGGATTTGTTTCTGGGCCACGTAGTGCGGTTCGTTTAGCATCGGCAGCGTTTAAAATGTTTAGAAAGTGAGATAAACTCCTATCGTGCCATCGAAACTTAGAACTTCCAAAGCTGACAGAGAGCCTCCCTATAGCGGTTAGAACCGAGCCCCTTGGGCTGCATGTTTGTGGAAAATATTGTACATTTTGTGTTATCATATTTGCTTCAATGTCGTGCTACGTCACGAGAGAAATGAGCTGCTGCCGAGAGCAAGACCACTTTTTTAAACTAACGTCTCGTTCTCTCCGCTCTCGTCTGTGTTTAATTTCTGTACTTGAGCACATCAATGAACAAAATGCATCTGATAGTCAATCTAGATTAAACTGCCAAATGTGAAGTGAATCGTTGGTGAACTTTTGATCTTTTTGTCATGACAACTGAGGCAAATGCCATCATGGTGACTTTCTTAGAAGTATACGTGCATTTTGCAACAAGTAAGGTACCCAGCCAGAAAGCCAGTAGGCTAGTCAGCATGGAAAAACAAGAGGCCAAAATCAAATTCAAGCTCAAAGTCACAAAAACAGCCCACATTTTGTAAACTCTTCGTGAAGCTTCACTCTTCTTGAAATTTCTTTCAACTTAATTCACGTAACAAGTTGATCGAATAAGGGATATATCTTGACGAATTAGCGCTTGTAAACGGAGCTGTACTGCAGCAGTTGAAACAAAACGTTATTAATACTCAAAATGCGAGGGATGGCATATCACGTGTCTGAAACTTTACACGCCGCATTCCCTGCGCTCTCAAGTCAACAGTTTTCTTTTTCACAAGACTAAGGTCAGTGACAAAGCCATATTTACACTACATAATAATAATATGTACTTCAAAGTGCATGGTTATAACATCTGCAGCTTTCATGTCGAGGTAGTGCAGTGTTCTTAATTTTGCACTCAACTGATAGCTGATCCCCACTGGACTGACTTCCTCACTGAAATATGCTTCTGTGATAAGTGGCCGCTGTTCTTGTAAGAGCGCATCACGTCTCCCACAAATGCAGGGAAGTTGTCTAGCTGTATACCAAACTGAGATCTTTCAAAAACAATGAAAACTAACATTCCTTCGAGTGAACCTACGTGTATATGAGTAAAAATGATTTGGTCGGCATGCATTTGCACACGCACGCATACATACATACACGCACACGCACGCGCACACACACATTCACATACGCGCGCAAACACGCACGCACACATACGCAAACACACACACACACACACACACACACACACACACACACACACACACACACACACACACACACACACACACACACACACACACACACACACACACACACACACACACACACACACACACACACACACACACACACACACATACATACATACATACATACATACATACATACATACATACATACATACATACATACATACATACATACATACATACATACATACATACATACATACATACATACATACATACATACATACTTACATACATACATACATACATACATACATACATACATACATACACACACACACACATATACACACACGCGCACACACACGCAAACACACACACATACACGAACGCACGCACGCACACACACAGACACACGGATTGGCCGCCTCCTTCGCCGCCTTTATTTCTTCGAGTTGGTAGCGCGTTTCTTTCTGAATACTTTCTCTGCTTGAGCATCCCCCGCCATCAGTCGCTTCTCCTCCAGCTTTTCCTTGGCCTTCGCGACGCGTTCGGCCGCCAGTGATGACACAGGGGAGCATTTCCTATCTCATGTCTCATTCGCGTCATCGCGCGGCCACAACTGCAACACTACTGGCACTATTGGCAGCACCATTGTTAGCGCCATCTGACCGGATGAAGGATGACCATGACGACGATGATTTAGCAGCAAGAAAGTGCTGTATATTATTCCAATTCCGCCACAATGTACGAGGCGTTATCGCGAAGGCTTAGTGGTCTGAGGCATCGGGAAAACGAAACTGCTCTATTTTTGCCGCGGTTGCACTGAATTCCGCTTGGGGCGCTGGTGTGGGAGAGTTTCTTTTTTTATTCCTAAAACCATCCGAGACGAAAACAGTAGGAAATTTCCGGATAGTCTCTCCTTCAATTCTTAATTCAGTTTCAGCGTCGGCTGTCTCCCGGTTCTGGGACGATGTCCGCTCTATAGTTTGCCGGGGATGGGAGCTGGTAGTAACACATGCTTAAAACTGCTCGGAATTGAGACGCCGCAACCGGAAATGACAACGCGTCATAAGGGCCGTCGGTGCGTGCTTTATAGCTTCAGTCGAAGTGACCATCGAGTTGTTCTCGCAGCCGCCGCGGTGGTTGAGTGGTTATGGAGCTCGGCTGCTGACCCGGAAGACGCGGATTCGATCCCTGCCATGAATGCTAAATTTCGATGGAGGTGCAAGTCTAGAAGCACGTGTACTGTGGGATGTCAGTGCACGTTAAAGAACCCCAGGTGGTCGAAATTTCCGGGGCCCTCTACTACGGCGTGCCTGATAGCATGTATCGCTTTGGGACGTTAAATCCGCAGACACAGCTGAAAAACGTCGTGCTGGAGTAATTCTCTTAAGAGTCTGAAGTACGGTCACCTAACGCCCCCATTTGCGGCTGTCTTCCATGGCATAGCCACTTGATGTAGCGAAGAAGTAGCCACTGTGTGCAGTGGAGTCACGGCGCCTTTTCATTTTTCAAACGCAGTTTGCAGCTCTGAAGTTAACACTTATTGTGTTCGTGGTCCGTGGGCGTTGATATATATCTGAGTTCTGCGTTGACTGAATGGACTGCACTGCATGGCAGCACGTGATGCAGAACAGGTTTTTTTACCTTTTAATAACATGAACGAAAGAAAACAAAGAAGTGAGTTCATATGTCCGTCGAGCACCTGAACAGTGGTGGATGGAAATAGAATGGATCGGTGGGAGATGACAGCAAAGGCGGAGCTGATAGAGGAAGAAACTATTTACAATACGTTTAATGGAAACAGACACAAACGCGTGGAAAGTGAGTGCGTGTGTGTATACCGCTACTCTGTCGCTACGGATGACGCCACTGCGTCGTCGCAGTCCGCAGGTCAGAGCACGCACGGTGCAGAACACGCACCCTGCACATGCAAAGATGTCATTACATTCTCACACCTTCCCACACTCTCTGATATGCTCCTGGAGTGGTTGGAGTCAGTCAGACTCTGGCGGATGAGCAACAGATCCTGTAACAAAGCAAGCACTCTTTTTCACGGAGCCAGCTTTTGAGCAAGTTTTTGCCCCTCCTCCTCCTCACTCCGGCAGATGACAAAAAGTCTTGGAGTTCTTTCATGGTTCCAGAACTGCCTTTCAGCACTGCTTCTTTGAGCTACAGTTCACGGGTTTTAGATGCAAACAAGACAGCCTGCAGCGAATGTGAATAGCGCTCTGAAACTATCCGCGATATACTAACGGGCTCAGCTGATAAGGCAGACTCCTCTGCCACAAAAGCCATCCGTTGTTCTTCCTCCTGCTTAATTCTGACCATTATGTTTAAATTCTCCATGAGAACTGCATGACAAAGAATGCTAGTCTAGCCACGAGTTCTCTCTCCCGACTCTGCCAAAGCACGTTTTGGGAGGGACACTGAATCATTCTTTTCGGCGTCTTTCCGGGTGTTCAGCTCAAACTCTGGTCATCTTGCGTAGGGTACTTCAGTTGCACAAGAATGCTGTTGTCGATCCATTCGAGGGGATGGGACTGCTGGCCAGCAGCCTTGTATGCGCGAAGCAAGGACGTAGGAACGAGCACGTATGCTAAAAACGTGAGCATGGAGTGCAACTACAAGTAATACACAAGTAAATAACAAGCACAAATGATAGGTGCCGCGTGGAGGGGCAGCAAAATAGCAGCGTACGTTGGGGTGCAAATGCAAGTTTACGACTTCAGACCAGAAACTAAGATGGACTGGTCGGCGGCAAAACCATGTGGTTAAATTAATAACATCATTTTCATCAAGGGAAGCGACACGTTGTTGAGTATGGCAGAAATTCAAGTATAGTGATGTAGTTACGGAGTTGGATGAGATATTGGAAAAGAGGCTGGTGTACTACGAGGGTGATTAAATGTCACTGAAGAACTTTTTGTTGGGCTAGATGGTGCATACTGTAACAAAAGAACTGTAGCGCGACCAAGACGAACACAAGACAGAGGCACACAGTCCTGTGTGCCTCTGTCTTGTGTTCGTCTTGGTCGCTCTACAGTTCTTTTGTTATATGTCACTGGGAGAGATTTTTCTTCTGCACTGTACTCAGTATCACCGACTACGATGATTATCTAATGCTGATGGTAGTAATGATGATGATAAAGAAGGAAGGGGATATAATGGTGTATAACGTGCCTAGAACAACGCCTATTATTCACGCAGACTCTTCATGATTCATACGCTTCAGGACGCTCGCCAAATGAAGAGAACATGAAGGTCCCAGAGAAAAAGACACGACAGCTTCGGCGACGACTGCAAATCGGTTAGGGATCGTTTTAACTCTCTTCAATCATCAAACTTGTTTTTCTCTTGGTTTTCTATATCTTTTTATTTCCGCCAATCCGACCACCGCGTTTGCCAACAAAGAACTGTCACATTTGCGCCTACGAGAAGAAAAGCTGTAAAGATTAAGTGGCTATGGTGCGTGGCTGCTGACCCGAAAGACACGAATCCGACACCGGCCGCGGCGGTCGCATTTCGATGGAGGCGAAATTGTAGTGGTGCGTGCACTGTGCGTTGTCAGTTCACGTTACAGGAACCCCAGGTGGCCTTAATTATACGAAGCCCTCCGTGCGATATCTCTCATAGACTGAGTCGCTTTGGGACGCTAAACGCCCATAAACCAAAACAAAGCATTTCAACTCAGCGAAAATTCACTTAGCATTTCTTCAAGGCCCCTCGGAATCAGCGCAAATCTTATTTCACTGTTTTAAGAAGTTCTCGTTCTAATCTTCGCCCGTCGCTTCCCCAACATATGAGAGCGCCTACCCCAAGGCCCGCGTTGGCCACGCCCAACGAGATCACATGACTGCCAAGGTCACATTCTCAAGAGCTCCTTCTTCCTGGCCCAACTGTATAAAGTTCTCATTGGTGAGCAGATGAAAGCGAGTTTACGTTTACTGTACGTAGAGATTCTATACCCTGGATAGAGTCCCTCATGCAGGTGTTGGTGTGGCTTGACAGTTTATACATAGAAAACAGCAATATACTATGTATAACTTTCCCTTCACTGGCTCATCTACCTGTCGGCAACCGCCCCGTGGCGACGTGCAGCTCCCACCAGCTTTTTGCTTCATCCCCGTTGCTTGACAAAATCCGGAACACTCGAAACGCAGCATGCAGCGATTGCACGACGTCTCCGCAGAGAACTCCTCAAACAACCTAGCCGGAAAAAGGAAACACGAATAAACCCGTTCTCTAATCTCGCCTCTCTCTGAGGACGACGACGAGTCGACGCCGGCTGACACTGACGTAGATGACAGCGCACACTACCCATGTTCCGTGTTGACGACACACACACACACACTTCTATGTCAGCGCCGTGATTATTGCTTCGCTCACTCTCCACCATCGCTCACAGCTTCTTCATCGGAATCGACCAGCAGCAGCGGCAGAGGTGCCATCCATGCCTCGAGCGCCTCGCCTCTCCTCTTCAGCAAGACCAGAGCCCTCATCGTCATTAATAACGTGCTTTCCGCGCACCGCCAGGATTTGCAGCAACAGTGAAATCGTCGGTCGCATATTCCCTCTTCTTCGTATTTGCCCCTTCATTACTTCTTCCTTCATATCCGCCCCCCCCCCCCCGCCCCCCGCCCCACCCATTGCATTCGCATCGGCAGACCAACTTCGTCTGTGGCTGGCTGACGATTTTGCGTCGCTACTTTTTGGCACCTAAGAGAAAAAAAGAAAGCGGAGCGCATATGCGTTCGCGTTGCACAAATTAGACCGAGTGAGCGCTCTTCCTACGCTTGCCTACGTTTTTGGCTACGTCGGCAGCCTCTACGCTCTTTTCGCTATTGGTCTATTTGGCGCCACACGTTTCCTGCAGGCGCATTTGTTATACGTTTTGTCTGTGCCGCCATCTAGTGCTCCGCGCCGAGTTTTTGACAGACGCTCCGACATTTTCTCGCATGCGACGACGGCCATCTGCGAATTCGATTCTTGTCCCAACCGAGGCGCAGATTGCGTGGCAGGGCAGAAAAAAAAAGTTAGAAAAGGAAGCACGAAACGGGAGGAGTCATGGTTTCGTTGATGGTGACATTCGTTCGCTCGCGTGAGGCAGCCCTGCCTAGCGCGTCGGCGCGCGCGGAAGATGTGACGTTTCGTCGCAAAGGGAGACGGATGAAGGCCGTTATTACGAAGGACTCGGTCGATGCAGTGATTGGTGCGCCGGTTTCGTGGAGTTTTTCGATGACGTACGGCGAGGAAATGTCGCTCGCAAAAACTGTGGCTGAAATTACGAAGTGTAAGTAAGGAGCAATACGACTTCGCGTGAAGACTGCTGCGGACTTTTGCAGTTCTGCTATGTATAGTATGGTACAGTGTAGAACGATACGACCTGACAAGCTAGGGTATGGTATAAAAAGTGTGGTATGACACGTCATAAAAAGTTAGTGCATGGTACAGAAAGTGTGGTAGTACTTTGGGACCTTCTTCTGTATTCCAGTGTTTTTCTAATCTTGTACGCTAAACATGCAATAAACGAACCTTGAACACACAAGTTAGGGTGTGACATGACATGACATGGTATAGCATGGTTAGGTATGGTATGTTGTGATATGTTATGTTGTGATATGTTATGTTATGGTATGGTATGGTATATTATGGTATGGTATTGTATGGTATGGCATGGCATGGCACTGCATGGCATGGCATGACATGATATGGCATGGTATTGGATGGTACGGTACGGTATGGTATGGCATGGCATGGCATGGTATGGTATAATACAGTGTAATAAGGTAGAGTGTGGTATGTTATGGTATGGTATGGTATGGTACGATACGGTATGGTATGGTATGGTACGATACGGTATGGCATGGCGTGGCATGGCGTGGCATGGTATGGTGTGTAATGGTGTAATAAGGTATGGTAGGTAGGGTACGGTATGGTATGGTATGGTGTAATAAGGTATGGTATGGTATGTTATGGTATGGTATGGTATGGTACGGTACGGTACGGTACGGTATGGCATGGCATGGTATGGTATGTCATGGTATGGTATGATATGGTGTAATAAGGTATTGTATGTATGGTATGGTACGGTACGGTACGGTATGGTATGGCATGGCATGGCATGGCGTGGCATGGCATGGCATGGCGTGGCATGGCGTGGCATGGCGTGGCATGGCGTGGCATGGTATGGTATGAAATGGTGTAATAAGGCATGGTAGGTAGGGTAGGATAGGGTAGGGTACGGTATGGTATGGTATGGTATGGTATGGTATGGTATGGTATGGCATGGCATGGCATGGCATGGCGTGGCATAGTAAGGCATGATATGGTGTAATAAGGTATGGTATGGTAAGTGCTTTAACTTTCCCATGGCGAACGTGGGCTATGAGAGGCGCCGTTGTGAAGGTCTCCGATTAATTTTGACCACCTGCTGTTCTTGAACATACATAGACGTAGTATAGCGTGCTGGCGGCTTCTCGTTTCGTGCCATCGAAATGCGACCTCTGCGTACGGAATCCGACCCCTGGACTTAAGGCTGAGAAGCAGAATTCTCATAACAGTGAGCCACCGAGACGAGGCAGGTCAGTGAGGGCGCTCGCTGGTCGAAGCGCTCAACAAAGTGATGAGTAATAATATAAACGAGCTGTCAGACATATAGTCACTCGGTGTCGTGCATTTCACTCCACACATTCCTCACTCTTGAACCGAACCGAGCAAACTATCAAAGCCCCAATCCTTGCATGTACATTGCAGCAGTAGTACTAGTTTGGACATTTAATAATTGCAACCAAAACGAAAATGCGGAGAAAAACACATTGGCTACTCGCACTGACAACACGCGTGTGTCTTATCTGAAAGAAAATTATTTGTGTCTGATTTGCGCGCAACCTATGTGGAATGCCAATGCCATTACACGGTGTACAAGGTCACAATGAACTAACTGCCACAAATTGATGATTTCCCGTGTGAACACATATTTTACACATAACAGAGAAGAAAAGTACAATTATTATATTTAATAGACTTGTAAACAAGTCTCATACATAGTGCACAGACTGCAATTACAACATAATTATACAGGCACAACTTGAGCAATAATAATTCACTTTAATACACATTCTCATTGAGCAGGATATCCTTAACATTGTTTCTTAAAGCACGTTCTCAAGATCTGAAGTCAACTGCATGTCCTGTTTTGTTTATTACCGTGATGTATTGCAACAAAAAATGGCTCCCCATAATAGGTTCTTATCGTAGGAGTATGGGCTATATTGTAATTTAAGCAGTGCGCTATTTTGTGGTCTGAACACTAGCATCTGGAAGTGCTTGTTGTGTTACTGTCTGAATGTAAAAACGGTAACACATCCGTGCGGTAAACTTGGATCACTCGAAGGGCAGGATGCTCCCGGAAAAGTGGCGCAGTTCTCATGTCTGCAGTATGCGGTGGTAGTTTTAGAATAAGCGGTGCATTCTTGCTTCCAGAAAACTTGCTGGAATTGCCTTTTCGTCAATAGTTAAGTTTAATTAGCCATATGAGTGTACCGCAGTAAGGTTTAAAATAAACAATGGCATAGCATATTTCTCTGTTTAGCCAGAAAGGAGTTAAACCTCTTGATCTACAAATGACACCAATGTTTTTTTTTTGGGGGGGGGGGGGGGGACGTGCTGCGTAGGTGAACGGCCAACATAAGCAATCTTGATCAGAAGTATACAGACAAAGTGGTTTGCATCTGGGTAGTGCCGCGTGGCCTATTAAGCGCCAAAACCGCTCCAAATCTCTTGATGAGAAGAGGGACTGTCGCCTTGACCTCTTAGAAAGAGTGGACTTCCAAGGATGCTTCATGAGCCCCGCTACAAGTTTTAGAGGCACACCTCTTGAACCCTAGGAGTGAAGAACGTTTATTAAGTGGAGTGAAGCCTTCTATGGCGATTGGGTGCATTCCCTAGTCCATGGCCTTTACGAAGGGTGCAGCAGCTATCGCACAGTTCACCAGGAGTCCCTGGTTTTTGCAGGTTTGAGCTAGACAAATCTTCTTCCCAGTGCTCCTCTTATGGGCGCATGCGCAGATAATTGCTAAAGAAAACGTGCTCCGGGAAATTTCTTTCGCTGAATCTCTTGGCATTCTTGTGCAATGTCATTTTTTTCTTCTGTGTTACTAGTTTCTGATGAAAGAAGCAAGAAGTTATCGCTGCATTTTACCCTAATTTATACGCGCGTAACCATCTAGACAGCAGTTGCAAAAAAACATTTGCATTGGAAATAGTGACGAAATTGGTAAACAGTTGCTTCCTGTTGCCCCGTAACATTTCACGAATTTCATGCTACAATCACCTTTAAAATGTTTTTTTTTTTGTCAAACCGAGTAACAACGTCATGTAATATCTTTCAGGTGCGAATTTGGGCGGAATACGTACTATTGTTATGAATTGTTCTTTATTTTTGCCTGTGCATGCTCCTATTATGAGTTTTCATTTTGCTCCTCATATGATACCCTCAAACTCGCGCCCTTGAGTGTATCCTGAATAAATCAATAGATTAAAACAAATCACGGAAAAATAAATAACAGAAACAGGATTCCCACCCAGTTGTAGATGCCGGCCCAACCAAGCACACTAAACGGAAAGGTGTAAAAACAGAGTAAGCTGTGCTCTAGCGTACACCTTTTATAAAGGGGTGTGCAGTAGAGGACTTCTTACTGCCTCTTTACTTCCATATAGACGTACTCTTGTTTACAGTGTGCTCAGAAATTCTACACAATCGCATTTTTCAACGGGAAAAAGTTCATGAACGCAATTTTTTCACATACCGTAAGATTTGGCCATAACAAAAAAGATGTCTGCATATCTGCCATCAGCACGCTTGCATTCGTTAGCTATTAATGTTTTGGGAATCGTCAAAAGCATTGCCCCATCAGTTGTCCATGGCCGTCTGGGTGAATTGATGCGAGCGATGGATAGACTTTTAAAGAATGATCGTGTTAAGCATCGAAGGAAGGACCATTAAATTCAGCACATCCATAACTGTAGCTTACAATATTCCAAGTTGCCTCACAAATAAAATTGATGTCCAAGACTCTCGACTCAGATTCTTACGTTGTTTACGCAGAAAGCAAGCTGGAAACGTTTTCCAGCTACTGTTGACTGAGTTTCAACTGGTAAAGTTGCATCTTTTTGTCTTTTCTGCTTGTGTTCAAAAGTTATATTAGCCCTGTGCCATTTTACACATGAATATAGACTTCTAATAATCTGTTGAAGTGGAAAGCCAGAACAAAGCGGTCTCCTCCTTTTACCCCTTAATAAAATGTTCTATATACTTTCTACAGACTTCTTATAGATTATATTGCGTTACTATAGATATTTACTTTTGTTTGTTCATAGTCCGTGAATGTCTATAGGCAAAATAAATACCTATGGGGAAGGCAATACAGTCTAAAAGGAGTCTATAGGCGGTCTATAGAGCATCTTTTTCAGGGCACTTACTCGTGGGAGCTAATCACGGGCTCCCACGAGCGCCAGTGTTTCGTAGAGAAGTTCGCGGAGCCGCCGCGGCATGGCGTCGATTTCGTGAAAGTCGACAATTGACGCGCACCAAGTTTCTGAGAGGCGGGGGAGTCAAGCTGAAGAGGTATATATGTGGCGCTGGCTGGTTAGCCTTCAAGTTATTTACTTAGAAGCAACGCGAACTACGGTGTAATAAGGGAGCAATTACTCGCTGGCATCCACCCAAGCGCAGCCGTACGGCGACAGACGAAAGCTGTACAGCTTCCGCAGAGACTTGTAGTTAAATGAAAATTCGTCCCGGTGCGGGCTCCGAACCCGGGACCACCGCTTCACAGCAACTAAACGATGCCGCGATGCACTGAGGGATGGCGTTGTCGCACGTAAAAACGTCTGTGCTGCCCCTAACTGAATAGAAAAAAAAAATTTAACATTTCCGGGTCTGTCTTAAATTTAGGGCAACCTGAGGTTTCAGCAGTAACAGAGATCGAAACCTTAGCGCCTTCGTTTCCGTACAGAGACGCCGTGACCGAAGTGGCCTTAAGTCGCGCCCGCACCAACTTATTTCCATGGCCGAATCCATGTGTTCGCCGATGCGCTAGTCAAGCGAAATATCAGGTCCGCATTTCATGGCTCTTTAACGACGGCTGTCACGCAGAAAATTGGACTGCTTTTCCTTTTATGGCATTCTGAAAGGACTTATAGAGACCACCCCTTATAAAAATTTCTTTAGGCAGTCTATACAGACTGCCCGTAGACTTCTGTTTATAGTCTATAGACTGTCTATAGACAGTCCCTGAATAACAATCCATAGTCAATCTATAGATTTATAAGCATACACTTTTAGTCGACGTTTCTCTATATAATATGAATAGACAAAAATAAATATCTATAGGATGGCAATAGAGGCTATAAGAAGTCTATACACTGTGCAGCGCTGTGCGCACAACTGTTGTCGCTGTGCGCACAACAGAGATAACACACACGCCAAGCCGAGTTTCGTGCTAAGTGCTAGCCAAAGAGCGGTAATACTGGTTCAGTACGTGTTGGCAGTTCAGCTTAGTATTGGAACGCTAGCACCTTTTAAGGAGAAAGCCCGACTCGAATGGACGCCAGTAAGGCTAAATAAAAATAATAATGACATTACTTTAATGCACCAAATATAAACAATATGTAAATCGAATGTGATGCAAGTCGGTCGGATCTACAAGACCCTGCATTTACCCCTTGCAGTGCATGCCCGTTGTGACAATTCCTTGCTTGTCTTAGCCGTCATGCCATGTTAAACGACAACCAAAATATATTAGCTAGCGACCTCTTAATTACTATATTTGAGTAATTACACCAAGCGAGGAATTAATTAGTCTCTTCAGCATCCTATCCACGCATACATCGGCCATAACGCTGTCCAGACAGTTTTCTTTTTACGCCAAAGCCTGCTCAAACGTGTTGAACACTTTATTATTCATTTATTTATTTATTTATTTATTTATTTATTTATTTATTTATTTATTTATTTATTTATACCTCAAAGACCCCATTGAAGGGGTATTACATGAGAGGGGTGGAATTTCCGCAGTACATTTCTTCTATGGACGATCTGAATGACGATGAGTCGATCTGATCAACGATGGCGTTTGGCAGGTCTTTCCAGTCCCCTGCTGTATGTACGAAAAATGATTACAGATGCGCAGAAGTGCGGGCAGGGGGAGGGTAGACCGCCTTCGCGTGGTTTGTGCGATTGGAGATGAGATGTGCGGGACTGATAAAGGAGTTGAGATGTGGATGATGATAGAATTTATGAAACAGACACAGTCTGGAAATTTTTCGGCGGTTCGCTAAAGTTGTGAGTTGAGCATTGCGTTTTAGTTGAGTTACACTTACATGATAAGAATGGGGTGAGAAAATGAAAGGAGCTGTGCGATTCTGTACAGATTCGAGAGTAGTGGAAAGGTTATTGGAGTAGTGGAAAGGTGGAAAGGTTAGAGCAGTACAGGCCTTGGTTTGACCTTGAATAAAGGCGTCCTCTCTCGCACTTCACGCTATCCACATAGTCAGTATAGGGCTGGACGCAATCGACGAACGCTTGTCTGCTGGCCGACAACTGGCTGTAGTTACCCCGCAGAATAATCGTAAATGAGGAAGCTTCACTACAGAGTATACCGCTACTTCTACTGAGCATCGTGACCGCCAGCTGCCAGGGCGCATGCGCCAATGCCTCCAAAGAGATAGGTGCACCAGTCGGTGCCTTCTGATCATGCGCGTTGGTGACTGACGATCGCGGTATATGTGCGTTAACATCAATCCGCCGCGCTGGTTCAGTGGTTACGGCGCTCGTCTGCTGACCCGAAAGACACGGGTTCGATCCCGGCCGCGGCGGTCGAATTTCGATGGAGG
Source organism: Amblyomma americanum (assembly GCA_030143305.2). Lineage (NCBI taxonomy): Eukaryota > Metazoa > Arthropoda > Arachnida > Ixodida > Ixodidae > Amblyomma > Amblyomma americanum. Next base: position 24,056 of record JARKHS020034237.1, on the reverse strand, counting down.
CGAAATTCTACAGAGTCGTGTATAGTTTGCGATGTCAGCGCACGTTAAAGAACCCCAGGTGGTCGAAATTTCCGGAGCCCTTCACTACGGCGCCCCTCATAGCCTGTATCGCTTTGGGACGTTAAACCCCCTTAAACCATAAACCATATGTGCGTTAACAGTAGCAATATCCGCTGTGGTGAAGCTTTTTTTCAAGAGCCCTGTGGCCGGTCGCGCTGCTACTGAACGCCCGACACTATAGTCGGAGTCAACTCAAGAATGAAGCGGCAGATGCCCGTCAAGAAAGTCCCCCAAGCTAAAGGCGTCGAAAAATTATCTAAACGTCGCAGTTAATCACCTTACACATCACAGGGGCTGGCACGAGCCGCGGTCTCACGGCAATCGATCGACGCCATTGGCTCACCTCTTCCTTTGAGAGGCAGTTGCCTCTTCGTTCTTGAGTTGTATGCAAATACAACAAAGAGAAAATGAGTTAGAAAGGCTGTCCACCTTTGTTTTCTTGTGAATTCGAACATATGCGACTAATACCAGGCCTTCAATGCACTGTTCGGCTGGCCTATCCAGTACAACCCCTTTGCCTGTGCTCTGTGATCATTTTTAAGGTTAAAGGTCGGATCGAATCTCGGCTGCGGGGGCCGCATTTCAATCCAGGCAAAACGCAGAAACACGCCCGTACGGTTCGCGACATCAACGCGTCTTAAAGACCCCCACGTGGTCTCATATAATCCGGCGAGCTCAATTACGGCGAACCTCAGTGCCCACGTGCACCTTCGCGAAGTTTTAATTTTAATTGGTTTTTGGGGAAAGGATATGGCGCAGTATCTCTCATATATCGTTGGACACCTGAACCGCGCCGTAAGGGAAGGGATAAAGGAGGGAGTGAAAGAAGAAAGGAATAAGAGGTGCCGTAGGGGAGGGCTCCGGAATAATTTAGACCACCTGAAGATCTTTAACGTGCACTGACTTCGCACAGCACACGGGCGCCTTAGCGTTTTTCCTCCATAACGAAGTTTATTAAGGTTTTCCTCGTTTAATGACAATTAAAAAAGTAAGTACGTTGCTCGTCCAGTCTGGAAATCGTGATTAAAGAAGTGATCATACCATGTTTCATGCTGCCCGCAGCGTACACCCCTGGCTGTATTTCTGATAACGCGGTAGCAAGTGCGAACAAACGACAAGTATCCTTCGTTTTGCTCCATGCAGAATATTGGGAATACCATAAGCTTGAGGCAACTTATTTGTTTCCACAAAGCGTGTGGCAGTAAGCCACTAGAGAAAGCCGTCGCTCAGTTCTTGGTCTGTCGAGAAATAAACAGGATTTGAGACTGCATGACGTCCGAACCGGAGAACATAGAGCATCGCGAGAGGTAACACTCTTTCGAGATGCATAAGGGCTATTTCTAAGGAAGAGAACAGTGTACTGTGAACGGCTCGCCGAAGCATGAAAGTCTTCAGCTGTCTGAAGTTCTGAACACAACGCGACACGTATACTCGCAACGATGTGAAGGCAGTTATGAAGGAAGCGAAACACGCGCTGTTTCGCTCTGGGTGGAGACTTGAAAGAATTTCAGAGGTTTTTGAGGAAATGAAGTCGCACAGTGACTGCGTCACTTCCCGGTGGACACCTCAACCGCGCCGTAAGGGACGGGAGGAAAATGTGAGTGAAGGAGAGAAAGAAAGGGAAGGAAAGAAATAAATAAAGAAAGAAAGACGGAAAGAAACAAAGGATGATAGGAAGAAAGAAAGCAAGAAGAAAGAGAGAGAGAGAGAAAGAAAGAGAGAAAGGAAGAGTTGAAAAGCGCCGCCAAAGCAGGTATAATAATAATAATAATTGGTTTTTTGGGGGGAAGGAAATGGCGCAGTATCTGTCTCATATATCGTTGGACACCTGAACCGCGCCGTAAGGGAAGGGATAAAGGAGGGAGTGAAAGAAGAAAGGAAGAGATAGGTGCCGTAGTGGGGGGCTCCGGAATAATTTCGAAAGCAGGAACAAGTTGGTTTTTTGAGGAAATGGCGTGCTGTCCTACATACCTCGGTGGGCTCCCAAACCGCGCCGTACGGGAAGGGATGAAGTAGAAAGAGGGGGAAGATGGCAGCGGAGCCCCTCTAACGAAAGGGAATTCGTTTTCACATCAGTGACGGAAAGAACGATATGGTTTATGGTTTATGGGGGTCTAATGTGCCAAAGTTCCTCACGCTATGAGGGACGCCGTAGTGAAGGGATCCGGAAATTTCGGCCACCTGGGGATCTTTAACGTGCACTGACATCACACAGTACAGGGGCCTATAAAATTTCACCTTCATCGAAATTCGACCGCTGCGGCTGGGATCGAACTCGCGTATTTCGGGTCAGAAGCCGAGCGTCATAAGCACTGAGACAACACGGTATCCAGGAAAGAACGTTGTTGCTTTTGAAAGACAAAGACGACCACGTAAAAGACAGGACATGGGCATACTTGCAACTGATTTTATAGGGGCATGCCTGAGGGATATATACAGAAAGGCCAAAAATAAATCCGTCATGGGTTAACGCAACTAGCGGAACTTGCTGTTTTACTTCACATGATTGTACGAAAGGCCTTCTTCAGCAGTTGAATGACCCGCCGCGGTGGCTTAGTGGTTAGAGCACTCGGCTACTGATCCGGAGCACACTGGTTCGAACCCGACCGCGGCGGCCAAGTGTCGATGGAGGCGAAACGCAAATGCGCCCGTGTGCTGCGCGATGTCAGTGCACTTTAAAGATCCTCGGGTGGTCGCAATTATTTCGGAGCCCTCCACTAGATCACCTATTTTTTCCTTTCTTTTCTCAGTCCCTCCTTTATCCCTTCCCTTACGGCGTGGTTGAGGTGTCCGCCGATATGTGAAATGAGATACACTCCGCCATTTTCTTTCCCCTCAAAAAAGCAATTTATAATTTCCTGCGGCAGTTTAATCTTGCGCAGTGTTGCTGCGGTGCCGGAAAGTTACTGCCGCCACCAAATTTTGTGACCTGCGAGCAGGAACTAATTATGCAAGACATGGAAGTTACCGACGAATGCCCTTCACTAGGCTGGACATCGATTAATAGGAGGGCGTGCAGCGGCAAGCCACATATATACAGAACTGAATGCCTCCAAAGGTCGCTGTCCAGTGTTGCCACTCTCCCTTCTGCAGTAATACATTACATGAGGACGAGTCGATGGCAGGTGGGCTGGAAGACTGTAGCGTCCAAATTCGATGACATAGGCTTGTTAACCAGTGCTGACAAAAAAAAATGTTTTCGATGCTCGGACGTGCGTACATTTTACTGAGCTGGTATGTCAGCGCTGGAAAATTCGTGATCTAGCCGCCGTGGTGGCTCAGTGGTCATGGTGTCCGGCAGCTAACCGCGGGTTCGATCCCGGCCACGGCGGTCGCATTTCGATGGAGGCGAAATTCTAGAGGCCCGTGTACTGTACGATATCTGTGCACGTTAAGGAGCCCCTACCCGCCGCGGTGGCTCAGTGGTTAGGGCGCTTGGCTACTGATCCGGAGTTCCCGGGCTCGAACCCGACCGCGGCAGCTGCGTAAGGCGCCCGTGTGCTGTGCGATGTCAGTGCACGTTAATGATCCCCAGGTGGTCGACATTATGCCGGAGCCCTCCACTACGGCACCTCTTCTTCCTTTCTTCTTTCACTCCCTCCTTTATCCCTTCCCTTACGGCGCGGTTCAGGTGTCCAACGATATATGAGACAGATACTGCGCCATTTCCTTTCCCCAAAAAAGAAATAATATTATTATTATTATTATTATTATTATTATTATTATTATTATTATTATTATTATTATTATTATTATTATTATTATTATTATTATTATTATTATTATTATTATTATTATTATTATTATTATTATTATTATTATTATTATTATTATTATTATTATTATTATTATTATTATTATTATTATAAAGGAGCCCCAAGTGGTCGAAATTATTCCGGAGGCCTTCCCTACGGCGCGCCCCTAATAGCTTCAGTCGCTTCGGGACGTTAAACTCTGCTAAAACATAGACCAAATTTGTGATCTAATCGGCTTTACGACGACAATCCTGCACTCGCCCCCCGCAGCAGATGCTGCATTTCCTGTGTTCATGTCCTTTGCACCGTTCAAGTTTATAGCATTGCACAGTTGTTCCAAAAAGTAGGAAGGCAAGAGAGCGCAAAAATGGCAACACGGACGAGTAAGGGAACAGGACGAGCGCTGCACTTTCAACAGGATTTATTCAAGGAAGAGCGTTTATGTAGCCCCTGCCGTTATCCATGCTCTTAATCGCAGTTGGCAAACAATCACTTCTCACAGATGTGCATCAAGAAACAGCATTTCACTGTGGCTAAAAACAACTGACGTGTCACTGATGCAATAATCACCTCGCTTCTTGATATAGAAGGCTTCCACGAGCTCCCGTTCTGTCTTATCTCGGCTTTTCAAGAACAATTTATAATATATTTTTATCTGATTTGACCGCTCCTTGAGTGAAGCATTTGACACGGATTGTATAGTCCACGTTTTTAGATCTGTAGACAATTACCTAGTCCTTTTGGCAGATAGCGATTTCAGTTTTGACGAAGCAGTAGCTTATGTTTTAGGTACGTTTGGTTGGAACAGCATGGGCCTCACCTTCACTCACGAACAGCCTAGCAGTAATAACCAATTGCAGTTTTAGGTCTCACCCTACCATTTCACCCTTCACTTGTTTGCTGGTGATACTGTCCACGCGCCAAGAAAGATTTCTTGCCATTTCATCCGAACCATTCAAAGGCTGTTAAAAGGGCTATTGCTTCCCAGTGCTTAGCGTCCGCACTAAAGAAGTCCTGCCACCATGCCATGCACGCTAGCTTTGCATCTCAGGTGTCCGGGCTGCAGAAAGCAGGCTTCCCGGCTTGCCTGGTTCTCTCCGTGACGCAGACCTTGCTGAAAAAGATGGACAGCAAGGAAAACAACCGACCTCAAGAAATAAAGCTGTCAAGGCCGGAAGTTGTACCTTACGTACTCCTCACATCTCATAACCTCAAGAAGGTGGCCAATAAATACGGCGTCGACGTGGTATTTTCAGCGCCTCGAAAACTCGCCGGAATGTGTTCTCGCATTGGGAGAAAAAAAAAGTGCAAGAGTGCGCCATCAGACACCGAACGCCACTTGTTGGGTGCAAGAAAGGCGTGGCTTACGAGTTCCCGCTTACATGCGGCAAGGTGTACGTTGGACAAACCGGACGGCGTCTTAATGAGCGCCTGCTTGAACACAAGAATTCATTAAACAAGAAAGGTGCTTATCTGCCTGACCACTGCAAAGCCTGCTCGAAAGGGAAGCGTATAGCCTGCAAGCCTCGACTATCTGATTGCAAAGTGTTCTTGAAAAGCCGAGATAAGACAGAACGGGAGCTCGTGGAAGTCTTCTATATCAAGAAGCGAGGTGATCATTGCATCAGTGATACGTCAGTTGTTCTTCGCCACATCGAAATGCTGTTTCTTGATGCACATCTATGAGAGGTGATTGCCAACTGCGATTAAGAGCATGGATAAGGGCGGGGGCTACATAAACGCTCTTCCTCGAATAAATCGTGTTGAAAGTGCAGCGCTCGTCCTGTTCCCTTACTCGTCCGTGTTGCCATTTTTGCGCTCCCATGTCCTTACCGAATACGCACCAACAAGCCCAGTTGCAAGTACTTCTTAGTACGAAGGCATCCTGCCGTTAATTTGCGCCCAAACAAATTTCGCCAACAGGGCACACCTGGTGACTTGTTGACTGTTCTAGGAATTGGAATTTTCGGTTGTTTTGTTTCGTTTTCATTCACGTTTTGTGCGCTTTGTGGTGCTGTATATATCCAGCTACGCACTCAATTCGTTTGAGTATACCGACGCATCCGCAGCCTGCAATATTCGTTCACTGCAGCGAATATGGTCGCCGTAAAGAATGCGCAGATGCAGTAACTGTGCTTCTGTGTTGTAAAAGACGCGCTCGAGCTTACTCGCGTGTGTTGTGTACGTACTTGTACGATCGAGAAACGAAAGTATTATTTTTCCGTCTTATGCGCGCCTCCGTAAGAGACTAGTGTCGAGGACCAAACATTACATTGCTTACGCCGTAAATAATGGTGGCCGGTGGCAAGGCTTCTTAGAGTTGTTTATATTCTGGAAATGGCGCAGATGTTCTCTATATTGAGAGAGACAACAGAAGAAAATGAAAGAACGCCTCCGCCAATCTGTTTTTCTTCCTACGTCAAGTTCAGTGAGGAGCAGATTCGTGAACTGCTCGCGATGATAAGCGCTAGTCCGCGGTTGCTATGTGAACTGCTGGTGGCATGGTTAATTTTAGTCTGGCCCCGAAAAAGTTGAAAAATTCCTTCGGCGTGGCAAGCAGGGACAAGAAAACAAAAGAAAACGCATCACAGAGCGTGTTTTGCTCCATTGTTATATTACTGTTTGCCGCAATGGAAGCACTTTTTCAATATAAATCACCAACTGAACCGCAACGAAACCTTGGCAAGCAGAAATGTCGCATGCTACCGCATGAATACGGCCGTCACTTGATGATAGCTGTGAATATTATCGATTTCTATGGCGCAAACGCATCTGCGGCCAAAGAGCGCCTTGGCACTATGTGTTTCGTCTTCTCAAAGTGGGGTCAAAGACCCATTTTCCAAGCATTTCATCCAAGATAAGCCGAGCCCCAGGCCAGGGGAAAGCTTGTACCCATTGCATCACCGGTGGGTACCCGACCGTACTGAGGATCGAACCCCGCACCTCCCGCATGCGAGGCGGGTGCTCAATCACTTGGCCACTGCTGCGGTGCGGCCGTCACTTACTTGTGGTAAGACAGGTTTCCTCTACCTAATTCATGTTTTTCCTTCGCAAAATTCGTGAGCGCAGCGCCAGGACATGGTGAAAGCCGATACTTTGTACGCGCAAACAAGTTTCGCATAGAATGGTGAGGGCGACGGTAAGTTTTTCATGGCGTGAACATAGGGTTCCTATCGATCCGACAAAAGCACACGACGCCACTGAAGCATTTCTATTGTTCGCAATGCCAAAACGGAGGCTGTTAAAGGGTACTCGACAATAGACCGTATTCACACTATCAATCAGGTGATAGAGAAATGCGCCGAGTATAACCAACGCCTGTATATATAGCCTTCATATATTACGAGAAAGCATTCGACTCAGTGGAAACCTCAGCAGTCATACAGGCATTGCGGAATAAGGGTGTAGAAGAGCCTCGTGTCAAAATACTGGAAGATGTATATAGCAACTGCACAGCTACTATAGTCCTCCATAAAGTCAGCAATAAAATTCCAATAAGGAAGGGCGTCAGGCAAGGAGACACGATCTCGCCAATGCTGTTCACCGCATGTTTACAGGAGGTATTTCGAGGCCTGAATTGGGAACAGTTCGGAATAAGAATAAATGAAGAATACCTAAATAATCTGCGATTTGCTGATGACATTGCCTTGCTGAGTCACTCAGGAGGTGAACTGCAAATCATGATCAATGAGTTAGACAGGCAGAGCAGATCGATGGGTCTAAAAATTAACATGCAGAAAACCAAGGTAATGTTCAACAGCCTAGCAAGGGAACAACAGTTCACAATTGGCAGCGAGAGCCTAGAAATTTTGACGGAATACGTCTACTTAGGGCAGGTAGTGACAGCTGATCCGGATCATGAGAGGTGGATGACTAGAAGGATAAGAATGGGGTGGAGCGCATATGGCAAATTCTCGCAGATCATGAAAGGCAGTTTACCAATTTCCCTCAAGAGGAAAGTGTACAACAGCATAATCTTGCCGGTACTCACCTACGGGGCAGAAACGTGGAGGCTAACGAAAAGAGTTCAGCTTAAGTTAAGTACAACGCAGCGAGCCATGGAAATAAAAATGATAGGTGTAACGTTAAGAGATCGGAAGCGGGCAGAGTGGGTGAGGGAACAAACACGGGTTAATGACATCCTAGTCCAAATCAAGAGGAAGAAATGGGCTTGGGCAGGGCATGTAGTGCGAAGGCAAGATAACCGCTGGTCCTTAAGGGTAACTGAGTGGATTCCAAGAGAAGGCAAGCGTAGCAGGGGGTGGCAGAAGGTTAGGTGGGCGGATGGGATTAAGAAGTTTGCGGGGATAGGGTGGCCGCAGCTAGTACAGGACTAAGTTAGTTGGAGAGATATTTAAGAGGGTTTTGTCCTGCAATGGGCGTAGTCAGGCTGATGATAATGATATTTTGTCAGAATTTTTGCTCTGAAAATTGGGTATTTTAAAAGCTAAAAATTCGCTTCGACGGTTAGTTATGTTTGCCGAGATGAACAGAAAGCACTGTTTCATCGTGTGCAAATTGGGGGCTCTTTTACACCTTTCTAATTTTATTCCCAATAATTTCAATATACAGTAAGCTAACACTGCAAGCGAAATGTCACGCACCGCTGATCAAAACAACCACCGGCGCCGGAAGTCATTCTGGATTTTGACACCTACAGTGTCTTTTTCAGAGTAGAAAATGCATTTTGGCGCGAACATTGCCAACTCGAGTTGGATTTCGTGGCAACTCCCATGCACCTGGAGTCACGTAACTCAAGGGGCCTCATCCTAACACAAACCTTCAAGGGCCTATCGATGGCTCGCAGTTGCGACTAAAGTTTCGATGCAATTACTCGCAATACGTGACCGGTGACAGCTGCTGCTGCGCAGTACACTGGAACGAAGGACAGCGTCATTGAGATTTTTTTCCTGCCCGTTGCATATGTACAAAAATGTAAAGGCTCTTTAAGGACAAAGATTCATTAAAATATTTGTCCTCTACTAGCTAATTTCATGGCCTTTACGTTTTCATATCAGCGGCATGCACTGCTTTGCTGGTTCCGGACCGATATAGTTCTAGACCTCGTGTGATATTTTCTTTACTTATTAAATACACAAAAGCATGGAAGCATTGGTATCAGTTATGTCTCCCACGAGTGAACGATAAGGGGATAGTTGGTATGACATGATTACAAGACATAAAACTGAGCAGGGGACAAGACACAGAAGAGAAGCCAACAGGACGAGCTCGTCCTGTTTGCTTCTCTCCCGTGTCTTGTCCCCTGCTCAGTTTTATGTTTTGTAATCATGTCTGCCATGATTTTTAAGACATACGAATACATTATTCTATTTTAAAAAATACATATTTCACTTGTCTAGACAGTGCGTAGCGTTATCTAATACACAATGGCGATGCAGTTATTATTGTTGCGTTTGAACCTTCTACAAATTCTATGAGGAGGCCGCGCTGCAACACGAGCCCCCCCCCCCCCCCCCTCGACCAAATTTCTCTTTACGTCACTGAGTAAATGGAAAAGAGGTACTCGCTCTGACATACATGACGGAAGCCAACAGTCACCTAAACCAAGCAGCATAGGAGATGGTTGTTTTTTTCCCCATTTTGGGGCGTCAGTTTGTTGAAGGTGAATATTGTGATTATGAGTAATTTATTTCTTTTAGTACATGGTACGTTTGTTGAGTCACTTGGACAGAATAAGTCCACATATTTTTTTTCGTTTTTTAATGGCTTGAGACCATGTCGTATACCCCAATTATGAGTCTGTTAAATTGTGTTCTATATTGTGCTTGATGGCACGTAAAGTTCATAGTTAATAAAAGGGTCAACACCCAAATTGATATCTGCACTCTTTACGAGAAGAACCTTTCCGGGCCGCTGTGCGCACAGTACTCATTCAAGCCGCGCTTAATATAAGAGCCCTATGTGCCGCATAATCGTTATACATTCGCTGCCAATACCGCAAAAGATGAAGGCACGCGCTACATTGAAGTTAACGGGACATCTGCAGTCACTCAGTACCGGCAAATGCGGGCTTACATTTTTGGTGGAAATGACGGGCTACGCTACGAATTCAACGATACATACGGGGTGCACAGGACAAGCACGTTTGTCTCATTCAATTCCTAGAGAAGCGCGTTGTTTCCATAAAAAATGCACACCCTACGAACCCCCATTGCTGCCTCGGCTTACACGCCACAATAGAAACGAGAACAGAATGCTGTTTGTTACCTCTGCTTCACTCTTTATCGAGATCTCTGTCCGCAACATTATTTAGTTTTAAAAATGTGCCGCTGATAAACTGTCTATCGCTTAAAAGCCTGTCATCATTTTTCAACACTACTATTATTGTTTATCGAAAAGTTAAAAAAAAAGACGTAGGCAAACGCTTGCAACCCAGAGAAAAAAGAGCGCTAATTGTACGGTTTGAAGCCGAAATTTGTGTAAAAATCTCACTTACACGCTGCACTTGCCCTACCTGACCTACAAAGACGATAAAAATGTGTTGCTTCGTATTTTTTTTTTATTCCAGACGTGAAAGAGCGCAAGCCGAAAAGTGTCGAAGACACGCCTTCGTCTGGCGAAATTTGTTTCCCATTTTTTATCTCTCAGTCTCCGGATCACTCGTCGAATGGTTCGCCTGGGTCCACACAACGAGCTGCCCGCGCTCGCCTCTCGGTAGCTCAGAGAACGTGCATTCCGGAAAGAAGACGAAAACGCAAAGAGAACAGCGCCACAGGACAGCTCGAAGCAAGGAACACATACAGAAATCAAAGGAGAGAAGGCGAAGAGCAGCATTTTATTTACCTACGGGAGAGGAGGAGCGGGGGGGGGGGGGGGGTGGCGCGCACACACCGTCAAACAAACGACGCGACGAGAGCAGAGAAGACATGTAGAAGTGGTGGAGAGTAGTGATGGCCGCGAGGGACGAGGCTGGGGAGGCGGCTGCAGTAGACGCGACGGTGGTGGTGGTGTAGTGGTAGTAGTGGTGCAACAGCGAGATAAAAGGTGCAACGTGGGATACAAGAATGATGAGGGACAGCGCGAGTGACGTTGGTGAGCAACGTGAGGATATGAAGCAATGCGCTCACCTCCTCGTCACCTCTGCTGTAGCGACCATGCCCGCGCGACGGACTCGGGGCTGCATGCGGCAGTTTCGTTTTCTCTCGCCCTCCCCTACTCCAGTACGAAACGTTCTTTTCTTTTTTCCTTTCCCCCTCTCGCTCTTTCTTCGACTGCCGGGAGGAGAAGGGACATGGAAGAGAAAGACACAAAAAGGAAGTCGAAATAGAAGGGAATGAAAAAAAAAGTTTCGCGACGCGGGGGTAGGGGAGGGCGAGGAGGTGGGCGGGTGGTTTCGCCCTCTCTCCTCGGAGCGCGGCGCGCGGTCCTCCTCTCCCGCACCGATGCCGCGCTGACCGACCCTTCGGCGCAGACGAGCCACCGCCGGGCTGATGGCTACGTCGGCTTTGGGCGCGCGGCGGCGATGATCCTGGCGCGCCCGACGCTGTTCGCCCTCGCTCGGATACGAGACCTCCCCTCGCCACCAGCAGCCGTTGGCGGCGCTGTTACGAAGACGACGACTTGGGCTCCGTGCCGCGCCGGCGCCTCCTCCCGGACCGTTATCCGACGGCGAAGACGCGCTCCACGTTGTTGGGCGACAACCGCGACGCCGCCGGCCGTCGACGAGGAACCTCCTGAGGAGACGGTTTAAAGCGTGCCTCGGCGCGCGCTTCCCGCTTTCTGTCTCTCTCTTCTTTCCCTTTCTGCTTCCCGTTTCTTCCTTTCGCTGTTTCCTCTTACCCACCGGTGTTTCTTTCCTTCCTGCGGCGTGCTCTCGAGGAACCAGCTCCGCCGGCCAAGTCTGGTGTCCGGCCAGGAGAGGAAGGCTTCGAGCAGCCAAGCACGTGTCTCTCGACGCCGGAGATTGTTCGCTTGTTTGTTTCCCGCAAAAGCAAACCATTCTGTTCTTCAGGCACCCTTGATTGGTCCCCCTTAGTTGCATCTTGCCCCGCCTGGCGTCTAAGCGTCACGTCCAGCGTTTATGTGCGCAGTGCCCCTTCTTCGGGAAAACGAGGCCTACGGACGACGGCGGGAGTCAGCCCTTTTCAAAACCGGACGACCTGTGGTTCGGCCGAGCTTGTTTTGACTTCTGTTCGCGTCTATTGAATTGTCCCGCCTCTGCGTTTCACCGACCTGCCTTGACCTGCAATTCGTCGCACGCCCCTGCCTCATCCCCCAGCCCCGAACGAGGCTTTGACTGTGTTCCCTAGCAGTGCTGGTCACAACCTGAACCCATCATCGCATCAGGCCGTACCTTCTGTGCCACCCGACTAGCCCTCCGACGTGTGCTTCCTTTCGTTGTGTTTCGTTGCGTTTTTAAGCCCCGCCCCACGGATGGTTTACTGTGCCCAGGTGCCGTCCGAACGGATTTGGTGCTGCCCCATTGCAATAGCAACCAGGAACGAGCTCGTTTTCGATTCGTTAAAGAAAAGTGTCCCGTGACCGACCGTTTTTGTGAGCGTTATTTTGTGTTCCTTCAGTTGTCTGACTTGAGTGTGAGAGCGCCTGAGAAACCTCGCCAAAAAATACGTTCCTTTGGCTTTTTTTACCTCCCGCTGTTATCGGACCCAGCGTCGCAGTCTTTACCGCAGTCCTGCCTTGAACGTTGTAACCTCGTTATTGAGACCCTAAGTGCGCAATCCGGTTGACAGACAGCCTACCCAGAGACGGCAAAGAGAAGAGTTGTTCCAAACACGGCGAAAGCGATTTGCCCTTAATTCAAATCAAAAGTCCTGGAAAAAAAGACACCGAGTGATTGGTAGCAAGATACGCGGTGCGGAGGTTCTTGGTCTAACCGCGGCATCCTCCGACGCCCTGCGCCGTTCCTTAAGTTGGTTCGAACTGTGCGACATCGTGAATTCGGGCACTCATGAAGAGGAAGAAAGCACGGTAGAGGATCCACGACGTTTGAGAGAGGGTGGGACTGACGAACGTGTGCGGTGTGGTTGACGACCCCCCCATCTTCTTGGGACATCGGACGTCGATCCCCAGTGCCATCGGCCCTTCTGGTGACTGCGTGCGGCCTCCGTAGTGCGGGCATCGCCGTCCAACAACGGCGGAGGATGCTGTGATCCGGTGAGTAGATCACGATCAAAAAGAGAGAGTTCTTTCGGTTATTCGGTCCTTTGTGACAATGGCTGAGGACGCAGACGTTGTTATGGCCCTCGTGGCGGTGGTGACGGCTCACTTCATGACGCTCTGCCCTGTAAAGCGTCAGGGTTCTGTCGTCGAAGAAAGTTCTGTCCCGATAACATCGTTCTGACTATACATCGCGGGCTTAGTCGCTAGCGTAAAGCAATAGATCACAAAACTATGCTACATTTTTCTTTCGTTCCTAGCAGTGTAACTGCTTCGCAGGCGCTTTTCTCTTGGGTCTTCTCAGCAACGGTTGCTTCTGCTTCCATTTGCCTGCCAAATCAGTACGGAAAATGTGTGGCGCGCTACATGGGTAATTTTTTCCCCCGGTTTCGAAGAACGGCGAAGGACAAATTGAAACCATGTCGGGTCATTTGACAAAGTGAAGATTCAATAAAAACAGTCCTTATCTGTACCCTTATTCTTTGATAACCTACGGTCGCTGAACACCAAAAGAAGTAGCTTTTTCTCCGTTGTAGTTGCCAAATTCGAGCGTCTTACTTCAGACGTGCTATCACGCGGTTACGGAACACGAATTAGACACTAAAGAAAAGAATAAATACCAGCGAAAGAAAAATTCTTATCGTCAGCGGTTAAGAACAGCGCCGATGATCAGTTTTCACACAAGTTAGAACCGATGACCACATTTTGCTAGACAGTGATGGCAACTAGCCTGGTAATTACCCTAAATTAAAAAAATCTAGAGCTAGCAAATTATTCATTTATTCTCTCCTATTCATGCTGCTTTTTTCTGCAGCTGTAATTAATACATTTACGCCCGGTTTCTGAACATCAACTCTTGCAGTTAAACGCTTCGGACGTTGAGCGCGCCACGATCGAGGCTCCAGTTAACCGTCATCAAATGCGCACAGTTCATTACGCGGCCTTTCCTGAGTCCCTCGCCAATTACTGTAGAGTATGCAAGCACAATATAACTATATAGACTAGATCTTCTAAGCATATAATCAGTTTTATGCTTCAAAATTGCTTCTTCCACTATCGGTAACTACTGTCCTTTTCTCTTTTTTGTTCATACGCCCTCGATCTAATACACCCGCGGTAACCGACCCCATTCTTACCAAAAACAACACACAAGCACCGGAGTGTGTGTGAGATTGCTGCATTTGTAATAATTTTTTTAATGACCGCAGGACGTAAATGTGTCGCGTTAAACGGGTCGACCACCGCCGCAAAACATTCTAACCGATAGACTTAAATTCTTAAACTCAGCTTGCGAACATAAGCTGGTGAACTATTTCTATCACGCCTCTATTTTGTCGCGCTCAGGACGTTCTTACGCTTAAATCAATGCTGTTCATCGTTTTCTTTTGCAGCGTAATGTTACGCATTTAAAACGTCGAATAACTGTGAGATAATTTAGCGGAATTAATTTAGCCAACTCGAAAAGGGCTTCTGCATCTTGGCACAACATGTCATGCAGCTCCTGCAATTAGGCACAAAGATTCGTTCCTTTGACTAAGCAGTTAAATTTAGCGCGCAGTCCAGCATAAGCCTTCACATAAGGCTTTCAACGCTTGTCCCGTGTCTTCCGTTATTTTAGTATTTCGTTATTTACGCTGTTTGACCAGTATTAATCTTTAACAACTCGCCCAACTCAGCGTTTTGCTATGTTGGTTCTAACACAGTGTCCTCGCTTGTTCTGAACCTGGCGGGTGTGATCCTTTGCTCATTCCTCTCAGAATATGCTACCGTGAGAATTCCGTTCATGAGCAGTGTAATAGACACTGATGCAGGTAGGTCAGGTAATCTTACCAGCTTCCCGCAATGTTCAATTCACTTGAAGGCGACGAATATAACGATGCTCTAAGTACGCGGCTTCTTGATTTCACCCTTTAAACCCGGCTGAAAGAACATGAATCATTAAAGAAAAGTGGTTGGTGTAAACTCTATGTAGGCGGGCGATAAAACAAATAAACAAGAAAAATCAGCAAACTTCATACTTGCTTATATTTTTTCTAGCAAATTAGCTTGGATTGGTCAGCGAACAGCGTAATGAAGTCTCATCTAGCGCAGCGAATTCTGCTTGTGACCGCCCTTGCGTTTTGAAAGCAGACCAATCACCTCCCGAGCGCGGCGGCTGCGTTTTTATGGAGGAAAAACGCTAAGGCGCCCGTGTGCTATGCGATGTCAGTGCACGTTAAAGATCCCCAGGTGGTCGAAATTATTCCGGAGCCCTCCACTACGGCACCTCATTCTTCCTTTCTTCTTTCACTCCCTCCCTTATCCCTTCCCTTACGGCGCGGTTCAGGTGTGCAACGATATATGAGACAGATACTGCGCCATTTCCTTTCCCCAAAAACCAATTATTATTATTATCACCTCCCGAGCGAAACAACCTTTATCACGCATCTCACTAACCCGTGTCGTTTAAGGGTTACAGCATACCGTGTAAGCGGATTGAAATCCACAAGTAAAAATTTATTTACATACTAGTAGCAGTACATGTAAACCACGGCCAGGAAACACGGCTTGAGAAATGCATATTCGTTACCGCGTATATGCTATGTCAGTCATCATAAAGGTTAAGACAGGCACCAGTTGCACGGAGAGCCTAACCCAGAGAGTGCAGGGTCTTGGGAGAAGCAGCTTTCGGTTCACTTATTTAAGAGCTCTTTGGACCTAAGGAAGTTGTTTTATGCTCCACTCTGATGCCGGAAAATCATAGCAGGACGGGCACAGGATGGGTACGCTGCTAGATAGATAGATAGATAAACAGGAGGAGGGAAAGACAGGGATTTTAACCAGAAAGGGGTTCCGGCTGGCTACCCTGCACTGGGGAAGAGTGATCAGGGGACTAAAAGGAGGAAGAGAGAAGGGGAAAAAGGCATAACACACACACACACGCACAACGCTGTCACAATCTGTCACTCAATCCAGTCGCTCTCAAGTAGGCAAAGAGTGCCTTGTATGCCTCGAGGGCAGGCGACTGCTGTGGCCACGGACCGAGGATCTGTTGCTCTGTTAATGGGCGATGATCGAGGCGGTCCAGGGCACAACACAGTGTATGTCTTGCACTCGCAAATGCAGGGCACTCACAAAGAAGGTACGCTGCGCTTGCAACTAATATATTAATGCTGAAAGGAATGGGCACGCTCCGCAAAAAAAAAAAAGCCTTCAACGAGATCCAGATTCATTTATTGGTCACTCTGGAAGCACAGAACGCGCGTAACAACAACAAAAAAAAAGTATGAGTCCGTTATATGTGTGCGCGATGGAACGAGTGCTAACGTGTGTACTGTGGTCTGCGTTCGAAAACTGCAACCGCCTGCATGACTTTGTCCGCTGTCTCGCACCTGTCTTCCTAGAGCTCGCTCTAATGGTGAAATTTGGGCGAGTTTGTGAGCATTCACTGTAAGGGGAACAGCTCAACAACGGCTGGACATAGACGTTTCTTATGTCTCACCGTTTTTGCGCTGTTCCCCTTGCAGTGAATGCTCGTCCTAATGTCCCGCTGCCATGTAAGGAAGCCCAGCTTGAGTGGTCGCCATAGCTTGAGTTGTCGCTTCCTTCCCTATGTGATGCGTGAAGGCGAGCACAAAAGCTATCGGAGCACTGGTGGCCAAAAGCTGAGTATACCCCCCCCCCCCCCCTTCGCTCCTTTTCCAGAAAACGCAAGAAACAAGTGTCGCCCGCGCTTGTTCTCGCAGACTGTTCTTATCGACTGTCTTATCAGTTGTTGGCAGCTAACCAGCATTGCGAGGGTTTAATATCGCGCAGCGTCCCTGTTTCGAGAACTTTTACACCCGTGTTTGCACGTCGCATGAGCGGCGCGCGGGCGCAGAGCTTCTGAATTAGAGTTGGACGAAGTAACCTGAATTGCACCTTGTTAACGGTGCCGTTTTACAGCCTTTGCTTCTGCCCGCCTTCCACCTTCGTGAATTCTTCTTTATGTTCGCGACTCGCTTTGATATGTAATGCATTTCTAATTTCCTTCACAGGGAAGCAAGGCGGGAAAATTCTTCGTTCGTGTCAAACAAAACTTCAAGTAAAAAAATAAAATCACGTGGCTCAATTTGAACAAAACCGTACTGACGAAACCACTTTTTTTTAAATATAGCTTTACGCGCCAAAACTATCAAGCAGGATGCAGCGAAAGGCTACTTAATATTTCGAATGCTATTTCTTGGACTGCGCCTGGTGCGAAATCGCTTTTAGGCATTTCATCTCCGTCGCAGTGAGTGCTGTACTGGCAGGATCAGTATGAACACTTGTGTTCAGCTCAAATATCTGTTGTAACCAAACCACCACGAAATGTACGACATAACGTGAACTCGCGGCATTCCCCATGAATAGCTAACATGAGACCATAGTCGGATACAACTCAAGAAAAAGCGGCTTTTCCCCGTCGAAGTACCCACTTCCAGCCAATGGCGTCGGCCGATTCTCATGACCCCGCTAGCGTGAAAATGCAGGGAGTGAAAGGGAATGCTCTTTCCCTCCATGGTCGGCGTTAGTCCCCTCCCTGCATTGAAGCGCTGGCAGGGTTTTGAGAATCCCCCGACGCCATTGGCTGGAAGTGGGTCATTTGACGGGGAAAAGCCGATTTGTTTTTGTGTTGTATCCCACTATGGTCGGAATTTTAATCATTCATAAGTAGGTATACTGTCGAGCGGTGCCGTCCTTGTGCTTATTCATTGCCATATTAAATTCCATCGTATTTGTGTTCTTTCTGTGTTTGTCGCATAATAAAACGTACGCGCGTTTACCAGAATTTGAACTGAACTTGTCTCGCTGCAGTATACGGAACGGAGCCGGGGCGCGTTATATATACGTTGTGAGCTGCCGGTCGGAACCTTATGAGGCTGGATTTCAGACTTCTTCACATGCGCTTTTTGACTACGTAAGAAAGGGTGGACGATTCTTGTGAAACGCGTTTCATTGCATGAATCTTCCGTATCTTCTTCAACAAGCCTGCTGTTGAAACTGCGCTTACAATGTCGTCGGTCTTCGTTTCATACTAATCAGCTTTGTGATATTTTATTCAATCCATCTGGCTGACATTTCCTGACATTTCCTGACATTTCCTGGCTGACAGAGTGTCCGCAACATTTGGCTTGAAACCGATTTCGCGCAAATTTGTTCCCTTCCTGTTTAATAATTGTCCACATAAATCCTCTTAGTCTATGAGAACTGCTGGTTTGGTTTATGGTTTGGTTTATGTGGGTTTAACGTCCCAAACCGACTCAGGCTATGAGAGACGCCGTAGTGGAGGGCTCCGGAAATTTCGACCACCCGGGGTTCTTTAACGTGCTCTGAAATCGCACAGTACACAGGCCTCTAGAATTTCGCCTCCATCGAAATGCGACCGCCGCGGCTGGGATCGAACCCGCGTCTTTCGGGCCGGCAGCCGAGCACCATAACCACTGAGCCACCGCGGCGGCTCTCTGTGAGAACTGCTTTTAAGGAGATACTAAGACGCGAAAAATTTGACCGGGCGCTCTGCATTGGCAGTACCTAAGGTTGCGTGAGCGACTACGGGCGTCTTTTCAGTATCCTTGTTTGCTATCGCGATCATTAAGTGCGACGAGCGATTAGCGGGACTATGGAGCACTCTTTAGTTGAGAGAAAACTGACGCCAACCAATATTTTGTTTTTGCCGAACGTTTCGGGACGAACTCAGTCCCTTCTTCAGGTGTGACTAAAATGTGTGCTAGTAGCAGCGCGAGGCTGCTTTTGAGCAAAAATAAATATTGGTTGGAGTCACTTTTCTCTCAACTTTTGTTTTTAGAACCCAACCAGGCGAACTTCCATCGAAGATGTTTTCGTTCAAACAGAGCACTCTGCGCTGATTGACTGCTGAGGATGCACCAGACTATCCCGACAGAGAAGCTGCGTACTATGGGGATTTTGAATGCGGTCAGTGTATCTCAAGACGCAGAATTTACGCGCAGCAGACATAACTGACAGACAGGGTGCCTTGTGGCCGTGGGTTCGATGCCGGCCGGCCGGGCCGGGTGATATATGCACGGGAAAATGTCGAACCGTCCCTGCAATTCAGTCCCACCTCTCTTCCCGCCATTTTCATTATATCCTGCTAATTGTGATTGATAGTATTGATTATTCTTTTAACTACTGGCTTAAACGCACCAAAACGAACCGTAAGCAACTTAAGTGCAATGTTGCGAGCCTTGCTACATCATTAGCCTCCTCACCACACAGCGCTCTTGTTCGGAGGTATACCATTCCGGGGTGTAAAACAGTGAAACTCCTGCGAGGCATTCATTTGTTACGGACATATTGCGCTAAGATAGCGAATTAAAATAAATAGAACAAGAATGTCTTATTGTAGCGTCAATACATTTCCCCCTTCAGACCCGGTTTTTGTCCATTCAGCCACAGCGCTGTTAACTCCATTCAAGAGCTAAACAGACTATTCGACTTTCAGTGCTGTTGAGGCGGTGCAATTTATTCATAATCTGAATATGCTGCGAGATGTGAACATATGAACATAGTTCCTTCAGAGCCAATAAAAGCGTTTTTTTCTTTTGTCAGAGATATTTTATCGTGATAATGAAGCGATCCTTCGAAGTAAATTATCATCAGACAGTAACTTCGCATATTTTTGTTGCGGCGTAACACATAAAACGGTGAGTCTTAACAAAGTGATGAAACCATCTTCAGCGGTGTCCCGGTTTTATGTAAATTGCCCTACACAGTCACCACCATTTTTACTTGATGTTCATAACGCACGTTCTGCTCTGTGTGAGATGCATGTTGTGTTCAAATATTTAGGCTTGGTGCATAACCGGCCTAATTAATGCAGTCAGATGGTTTATCTTAGTCCCTGAACTCCAATGGGTTACCCTATATAGTCAGTTGTGCTTATGATAGTGGGGCAGATTATTTTTTATTTGTTTTGACAAAGGACAGGCGCAAAAAACGTTGATAATCGACATTTCTCAATACTTCACCGAGTTGGCTTTTAATCTGTCCTATGTGAATTAAAGTGCACTATGTCACTTTTTTTCTGACAGCAGCGACCTTGATTGCACTCAGAGCGACACTTATGTGAATTTAGATAATGGTTGTTTGTTGTCAGTTTGCTTGCAGAAGACCCATTAGAGCTGAAAGAGCATTCACTAGTTCACAGAACTCAGCAAATAGAAAGCCCGAGATGGCTCCTAGTGCGTGTGTGAGAGCTACTGGCATGCCGCTATCGCCTATATTGTGCGCGTGAATTTCTGTCACTTTGTACTCATTGTGTTAGCTAGTTGTCAGTATACTTTCTGCTAAGCTAGCATATCCAAGCCGAATCATGCACACCGCTCCCTACTACAACGAGAATCTCACCGATCAATGTTTCAGCTTAAAATAACGCCACCAATGATGCGATAATTAACTAGAGTAATGTAAATACGAACACATATGTTAAACACGCTTTTGTTGTGAATAATAAGTCTCTAAGCGCACTCAAAAAGGAGTAAACTTGGTCCAGAAACTTTTCAAATCCAGTTTATGAAAGAAAATAGATGCTGTTTGAAATCACCTGTGACATCACCATTTGCCTAATCAGCACATCAAGAATAGAAGGAGTCATAGCAGTTTACACTGATATCTAAGGGGTTAAAGATGGGTTGATTTATTGTTATAGCAAGGCACCTATTTCACTAGTCTATTACAGCTTTTAATTGGTCTCAATTTCATAATTTCGGCACGCTGTTTTCACCCGCACGTACTATTGACGCTGTCTACTTTAACACGCCTTGACAATGCTTAGCCTCCTAATCGGCACTTCGGTATTGTTCCAATTACGCGACTAACTTTACTCACGTCAGTGTTCTGCCGCTGAGCACGAGGTCGCGGGATCGACTCCCGTCTACATCGGTCGCATTGCGATTGAAGCGAAATGCAGAAACCGCCACGTACTGAGATTTTGGTTCACGTTAAACAGCCTCACGTTGTCGAACTTGACTGGAGTTCTCCACCACTGCGGGCTTCACAGCCCAGAGCGTTGCTGCGGCATGTCAAAATCCGCTTGTTTTGATTAATTTCTCCCGCAATTTTGTTTCACAACTATTACAAAGCACACACAGGGCATTTGTTTGCACTATAAGGGAATCGCGTTTGAGAATTTTCTGCGCCTTGTATGCTTAAAAGTGCTCTCCTCTCTTCCAGTCAAATACCTATTAACACTCATGTGTTCGTATCACCTGGGAGCGGCGTAATTCAATGCAGTGCCTAGGCGCAGCTGCAGTAATGCGGGCAACTTACCATGAATCGAAAGTGCGTGCTATTAACTGATCCTAGATGTATTGCATGGATGTATATCGATAAGGCCAGATTTCGTGACGATTGCCGAAATCACTGCATGATGCCGAGTTTCTTTGGGCAACTAATCGTCCTCGCAAGCTAACTTGAGGCGTGCTCGAGCTAACGAAACCGCTTCGGTAAAGAGACGTTTTTATCATGCCGGAGACGTATTAGCTGTGACGTATACCGGTTTAGCGGACGCCTCCTGCGCATGCGCAGTGGCAAAGAGACGCAGAGACGCCCCCTGCGCATGCGCAGTGGCAAAGAGACGCAAAGAGACGCCTCCTGCGCATGCGCAGTGGCATGGGTGGTGCCATGCGGGCCTACTGCGCATGCGCTGTAGGCGTCCGCTAAACCGGTATACGTCACAGCTAATACGTCTCCGGCATGATAAAAACGTCTAATAAAGGGAAGAAGGACGCGTTGAAATTCATGAGCCTGTACGTATAAAGTTGGTCTTAAGAATGAGGTGTATGAGCATGTTGTACACGCAAGCATCTGTGGAGTTAAGTTTAGAAGCCATGCGGTTGGAACTTTGGTCTGTAACGATTACTGTACAGCCATGCTGACGCATCTCGTGAGCGCGACTTGGACACGAGTCGAAAAAGTAAAATCCTCACTCTCCCTTTTTGCCCATACGAAGTGGTGCCCTAAGTTTGGCAAAATCTCTGCCGCGAGTGCTGCATTAAAACTCCCCTTTTCTTCCAGTAAAATAGCACGCCCGTTCCTGTTACGCAAACATTATTTTCCAGAGTGAGACATACATCTAAAGAATACTTCTTTTCGAGTCGTCAAACGTATTTCCACGCACTAGTCATATTCATATAATAGGTGTCCCTAAATGCCACACTAACATGTCATTCATTCATAAATCTACCAATAAGTGAAATCACCTTCCGGCTCCCATCACTATAATAACTGGCCCATCTGTCTGGAAAAATCTGTGGAATCTTACATTGCAACATTGTGTAAGGCATTCCTTTTCATTATCTTTTTTTTTTCGTTTTGCTGCCGTTTTCGAATTTGTGCGCTTTAGTTAGAAAACCGGCATTCCGTTCTGTTCGACCTGCGGACCATGAATATGGTTAATGAATGAAACGTCTCGTACTGTTCATCAAGACATATTCGTCGGTTTCGCCCAGGCATCCAAAAAAGCCTGCGCATTTGGTCTCTTATACATAACCCAAACAAGAAGCTACTTCTGAAAGACTGCATGCTCTAGAAATCTGCACGTCAGAACTTGCTATAGGTGGGGGCTCTTTTGTTGAATGTCATTCCTCCCAAAGGCATCAAGGCACCGTCCTCCACAAGCGCCACGTCATCGCCTCTCGCCGACGTCTCATTGCAGGAGCAGTAATTTACAAAAGCGTAACGCGTTTTCCGTTGTCCTCCGCGCGAGGCGATATTCCTTTTTAATGCCCCGCACACGGGCTCCTTATAATATTCGGGAGGAGTGGTTTACTGCCGTTCAAGCCGAGGGTGAATGAGCTATGTCCTCCGGGAAGACAAAAAAACCGAAATGTCGATCCAAATGCTGCGATGGAAGGTTCCAGCGGTAGATGGCGCTGGTGGTGCGAGTCGCGTCAGAAGTACAGTGAAGTAGCGTACGGGTTTTCTGCGGGGTGGGGTGGGTAAACAGGTGGACGAGAAAGCGGGGAGGGGAAAAGCGGACGCCGCGCGCTGATTGGACGGCCTCGTCGGAAAATGGGGAGGAAAGGGAGAGGGTGACGCCATGCAAAAGCGCTCTCGAGTTCTTGCGTCGCGGTCTCTTGCGTCACACAGGGACGCACGCACAAAATACGTAAAAAAAAATGTGCGCGCCGTTTTACCCTCCTCTGTTTTACAGCGGCCTCCTCTCCTGTGGCACGCTTCATGCGTTCAGCTTTTGCTGGGGTGATTCCGGGCCGGCCGCCTTTCTGATTACCAGGGGTGGTATACCCAATTGGCGGACGTTCCCTGGAGTGCTATGTGTCGCTGCCGGTGACAAGATTCTGTGGTTCCTTGTTTTGCGGCCCTCAGCGCCGTGTGAGGCTGGTTTGGTTCGGGGCCCTGAAAGAGCATAAACTGACTCGTTGCGCATTTGTCAGGCGAGTTCAGTAATTTGTTACGAATCCTAAAGTTGTCGCTTTCTAACGCCTTAAAATTATCTTCATATTCAAATTTGTCGTTATCCTTTGATTAGCTGCAGAATATTGATACCGTGTTAACGAACTATGAGCACGATGGCACATAATCGAGCTGAAAAACTGAAAGCTGTTTTACTCGATGCTGACCCAGAGTAATTCAATACACGAAAAAGGATCTGTCATCAATACCGAAGCGAGCTTGTATTAGCAAGCAGTGGTGGCTTATCAGAAATTTGCAGCGATGGAACTCTGGCAGTATCTGTGTGTACGAATCAAGAAGGGTCGTATACAGGCGCCAATATGCGAACTTAATTGGATGAGCGCATAGATGCACAGCCCGTAGAAACTCTGGTGAGATGTCATGTCACGTGCTACCTAATGTGTATTCCCCGAATACGCTCGATTAAGGTGGGCGCACTTATATTTTCATTTGTATGCTTAGAATACCGACAGTATGGAACAACTCGTTTTTAAGGGCCTGCTATATCACGTACCGCTTGTTTGTGTTATTTTTCGTTTCACTTGACAGTTGAGACCCGCCGCGGTGGCTCAGTGGTTAGGGCGCTCGACTACTGATCCGGAGTTCCCGGGTCCGAACCCGACCGCGACGGCTGAGTTTTTATGGAGGAAAAACGCTAAGGCGTCCGCG